>JAXGGA010007637.1:0-61442 GCA_038373865.1 Uloborus plumipes
CGTAAGTTCAGAATAAATGTGGGAGATCTAAATGTTGTTTAATATACTTTTTTTCAAACCCAATTTTGTACTCAGACTTTGCTGTGTACATTTTGCAACTTGAATTATTTCTAACATTTACTCTTTTTATTTAAAAAAAATAGAAAAAACTAATATTTTTGAAGAAATTCACAAGCTTCAGGCCTCGTGCGGAACACCTAAACAATTTCTGATTAGACTGAAATTTTTTGTGGAATATGTGGGTAGGTAGGGGCAACTTTTTATCAACTTAGTAAATTGAATTTCGAAAAAAAGTTTTTTTCGATACACCCTAATGTACATACCTTTAAAAACTTGTTTACTGTGGTGATTTAAAGCCTCATATTTTGATTATATCTAGGGATACACCGATAAGCAAATTGGCCGATGACCGATTAAGTGGCCAAGTCGATTAATTATCAGGATGGCTATTTTTAATACTACCAATTTCACCGTTATTGTGTTTTTTCTTTCTTTTACAATTCTTATTTTAGAGCTAGTTACTTATTTTATTCTGAAAGAAGATTTATTTTTCTTCATTTTCTAAATTTCCCTAAAATAATTTCAAAATTTTATAAAAAAATTTTTGAAATAATTTTTATATTACTGTTGAAAAAATTGCATTAACGCATAAAATACTTAACACATTGTTAATTATGTTAATGAGATATGAAGCTTAGAAAAAATAGATAGGAGGATGCTGTGGTGAGCAGTCTAATTTAGGGGTGGTTTTCATTTATTTATTTATTTTTTTATTATTAGTAGCCATTTAATTCAAAACTTTATTCTTTATAAAGATTAGACGTTATCTAAAAGCACTATGCTAGGTTAAAAGTATCAAGACATGAAAAATGTTGCAACATTGTCTAAAAGTTTATATTTATTCAAAATATATGGAGTATACATATTTGGAGTTTGTGTTCTATACATATAAAGATAGGAAAATTAATTTACTAAAAAATTTATCTCAACTGTGAGGATTTTGTACTTTACATTTCATTCTTTGAATTTTTTTTGTTTTTGTTTTTACTCACTAAACTTTTGTACTTGCATGTTGTACTTATGTTTGCAAAATATTATTTATTTATTGTTTCTAAATTTATTCATTGTAGTTTCTTGTTCAAGGCATATTTAAAGTAGTTTTATTTAAAACATATTTTTTCTGACTGTTGATCAGTGAAATTTGACTGATTATAAATAAAATGAAATACTCTTGTCTCCGCATTCCAACTAAAAAGTTAAGGAATTTTATTATTCCTAACAATGTCATAAGAATATCAGTCGTGAGGGTTGTCGTTCAATATTCCATGCAGTTTAATGTACTATATGAACTATTTGTTTTTACTCTGTACACTTTCATATTACATGTTATAGTAAGTATTGCAGAAAATTTAACTTACTTACTGTTAATAAAGTTATTTATCATAGTTTCTTGGTAAAGGTATGCTTTAAAAAGTTTTTTCCGCCAATGAATCAGCAATATTTTGCCAATTAGTAATAATCAATAAAGTGACCAATTATGGCAGATTAATCAGACCAGCCGATTAATCCGTGCATCCCTAATTATATCTATGACTAAGTAAGTACAGTAAACTTTAACCATAAATTTCTATAATTTTTTCATACACCATCTTCTAATTTGTCGTGTGTGTGGTTTAAATTAAAAAAAAAAAAAACATCTTTTCCGTAACAATGTGTTTTAATTACTATTTAATTGAACAAAAAAATGCCTGCTGTTATAATTTCTCAATTTCATACATGGTGGGGGGGCGGTAAGAATGTCTCGAATATATGGTAAATTTTATGATTTATAGGCTAACAAAAAAAAAATTAAGCGTTAGAGAATGTGCTAGTTCATACACAGTAAGATGCACTTGTTGCAACAAGTTATGAAACATTTCAAGTCAAAATATATTTTAAACACTAGTTGGCTTTTCTGATAGTTTGTAATTTCTTTACTATCAGTACTATAACATCATTTTTAGAAGTGTTTACTCCTGCAGAGTCTTCAATGTAAAAAAAAAGATACTTATTACAAGTTTCTTGAAATTTATTTTAGAATTTAAATATCTTTGTATTTGTATGACATATTTTTTGAAAAAATCATAATTTTATAGATACAGATGCATTTATTAATATATTATTAATAATTTGTTCATATTTTAATAAACACATTTATTGAGAAAGAAAGTATTGGCATGTAACTATGTAATACGTATAGTATACATGCATTCATAATTTTGAGCATAGGATAAATATCTGAAGTTTATTTATCGTGACTTTCTTCCAATTCAGATTCTACATATTAAAAGTCAACTAATGTGATAATGATAGTAAAAATAATAACAACAAAGTAAATTCAAAAAAAATTTTTGTTAGTAAAAATTACTTTTGTGCTTACTTTTGGTCCTAATATTACTGCAATGTAGTACATCTAATACCAGTGTTGCTGGAAGACTTCTGAACGCTGAAGGTAGAAGAGCTAAAAACCTCTGGATAAAATCAGTATAAAACAGTGAAAGCCAATCATTTTTCGGCAATGAAGTTTTCTGCAGATTTTTAATCATAATGCATGAATGCTCACCAGTTACTTCACTCTAGAAACCAAAATCAAAATATATAAAACTAAATAACATAAAGGTATGCCTTTGGAATGGCTACTGATAATATAAATACCTTAGTTTGTCTCAGATACAAAGGGATAAAGTCACACTTTTTCCAGAACCTGAAAGAAAAGTATGCTATTGAGGCTAAAGAGTTGAATTATTCCATAAAAAGTACAAAAATATGAGACATTGACGATGTATTCTATGACGGAAATCAACAGCTAAAAAAGCAAATGCATTTTGTAACATGAAATATTTTTTAAAGACTATCCAGGCAATGATTTACAATGTTCAAACAAAAGAGCATAACATAGGTTCAGATTCCAATTTTAATACAAGGGCGGATCCCGAAAATTTTTCAATGGAGGATGTAACGGTGCTTTGACGGGAGGTCACTGTGATCTACAAAAATTTCCTTACTCAGCAAATTTTGTCTGACGATTTGGCAAAATTGTTGACATAATTGCAACATTGCAATTTTCAAATGCACAAATGCTCCTTTTCATTTGACAAATTTAGAATTTTCACCCGTCTAAAAATTTTAGTTTGAGGTGCCCCTGGGTGGCTAATGGATTTTTATTATTACTTACCTTTTGCGATTCATTCTAGTTTACAAAAGATAATAAATGCTTCAGACTTTAATTTGTTTCAAAACTGTGTCAGAAGAGGGATCAAAAACCTTTCTTACTCTAACATAGCAGGAGATAGCTTCAAGTTAAGTTCATCGATCTTCAATATCGAAAAATCACCCGTGAGGAGTCCCTTGATGGTAGGGCGAACGCTGCCCCCTTGTACCAGTGCCTATTGCAATATTAGATAAATCACTCCAATAATTCTGAAGATCAAGAAACAACTATTTAACCAATGTACCAAATTGTAAGTTTCAGTTCACATTTTCTTTATAATTATTACTATTTAAATTCAACACAACTGCAAAGCGGCGTTTCAGGTTCTGTTTCTTGTCCTAATTAATAAAGTCTCTTCGGTTAAATAAACAGCCAAATGTGTTAATGGTAACAAAAAATGCTAATTTTGTAAAATGGTTTAGAAGTTTGAAAACTATTATAATAACTTAAACAATTTTCAAGAAATCATTATATAAAATAACAAAAGTTACTTGTTTCCTTATATCTGATACAACAAAGATTTGAAAACATTGTTTTTAAAACGTAAAAGCATGAGTCGTTTTCATATGTATATCTTTATTTTTTTCTTACTGAAAGGCGTGGCTTTAAAAAATATATAGCTAACGGACCCCTGTCATTAGTGTGAAAAAATATACTTGTTGTTAATTAAATTAAATTTAAATTAACCATCACTATGGGCGCTTCCAGGATTCCTGTTAGTTTCGGGAACGTCAGGGGTGATTGTGTTCCGGTATTTTACCGGATTTCCGGTATTTTCACATTCGAAAATACCGGAAATAAAATACTTTTAATTATGCTTTTGTCTTCCACCTTCGGTATTTTTTTTTATTTTTCGAATTTTCGGTGATTTTCCGATAATTACTAATAATATTTATTGAACAAAAATGTTAAGATGCTATTCTTTTTTTTTTTTTTTGACTAAAAACTATTTGAAAGTATTCAAATGTATGAAATGTGTCTTGTTTGTTTATAAAAGGCAATTTATTATTAAATATGTATAATTATAAAATTAGGTGTGCTTAAAAAAAAGGGGCCTTGGTTTTTTGAAAGAAGCTACCCCCCCCCCCCCCACACACACATTTTCTCTTCAAAACTTTCAGGTATTTTTTCATAAACTCACAATCACCCCTGGGGCACGTATACAGGTACTTGCAATAAGATATTAGTTTCCATTGCCCCTAATATTGAATCCCAATTATACTGCAGAGCTCATTAGAATTTAAAGATTAATCAATTTAAGGGTTTTTTAACTAATAATATCAAAAACTTCAAAACTTGAATAGTAAATTGATACCAACCTAAAAAGTTCCTCTGTATGCCCATATGAAACTCCAATGTAATCCAATGTGTCTGCTTCAATTTCATTTAAGCTTGACAGCAAAGGCGCAAGAGGTTTTATTCCTTTGGATGCATTTATGCTATTGTTCGAGTCTGAATTCATTTTCTTTTCTGGATTTGATTCACAGTTTTCATTTTTGTCATTGGCATTAGCTCTTTCTTCATAAAACTTACAAAGCAACTGAAGTGCTTTTCTGCCATACCCCATCTATTTTTAAAGAAATATTTTGAAAAGAAAAGAAAAGAAAAATTATATTTCATTATTGAATTTTTGCATTTTAAAGACAAATTATCAGTTAGAGTATTTTTTGGGGGGAAATATCTACCTTACCCTATTACAATCAGGATGAGTAGCAATTCTAACAATTCGTGCACTATATCGACTTGGAAAAGATTCATCTTGAAACTGAAAATAAATTAAAAGAATTATAAGAGTATTTTTTCAATCAAAATAGCCAATTAGCATTTCAAATAAAATAATTAATAAAATCTCTGATTGCAACCAAACTAGTCTCTACAGAACAGTTTTTAAAGTGGTTTTAGGGGATAACATTGACAATAGAACATAAAATTCTTATTCCTTGGCAAAAAGGAAAAAAAGAAATAATAACTGTTCCCACTTTCCAGTCTATCCTAGTACCAAGTAATGACGCAAACTCAAACTAGTTTTTGTTGCAAAGTGAGAGAACCCAGATGCCTTACTCTACCCGGTGTTTCTGAATAAAAACATTTCGGCAAAAGTCACGATCCCCCCCCCTCCTCCCTTTTTGTTTAAAGTTTGTATAATTACAGTGAGTAAATCTCAATCAACTTATATCATATTCTAAATTTCAAAAATATTTCATGCATTTTGTTGCTAAAATTTATTTATGAAGTACTCAAACAATTGTGGCATCCACAGAGATGGCGCTAGGAAATGCCCGACAGGGGGGCACAGGTATAATTTAAAAATTAAAAGTCCCCCCCCGTTCTCCAGTGTTTTAATTTTTATGGTGCATTCGCATAAAAAGGTAATCATTTTGACCATAAACCCAAAACAAAACAGTACAAGTATTTGGATTAAATTTTAAAAAATAAAAAAACCCAGACCCTAAGTGCCAATCTCCTATTAAAACGAACTACACTGATCAAAAAGCATTTTAAATTCAAATACATTCAGTTGTTTTCAAGAGGACCAGGTAAACGCGGAAAAGGAACGATAATCCTTACTAGTAAATTTGCTAGTCGCAAAAGCAGAATAAAGAGGGAAAATTGAATATTCTTTTAAAATCTCATACTAAAATCAATTACAAGTATTTTAATTGTTAACAAATATAAAATGGCAACAGAAAAACATTTTAAATCCTTGAGTTTTCTTTCTTCGTGGGCCAACAATGACATCGGCTTCCACTTGCGTAAATTTAAGGTTTAGCCGCATTTTCTAAAAAACGTTAGCATTCGAATTCTAAATAACATGGAAATTTCAAACACATTCTATCAGATGCAGAATTTTTTTTTCATTTTGATACTGTTGTTTTACTTTTCTCTTGTTTTTTTTCTGTTCAAAAATCGTGAAAAACCTTTTAAAGGTTTTTAATTAATATCTACGTTAATTAATGTCATTCGAAAACGCGATCTATCTGAGAACACTCTCCTTTCAAACAATTTTCTTTTCGAAACGATCCATCCGATCAGCCTGTAGTGCCACAGACAGATCGACAAACACACAGACATGTCAACTTTATACACGTCAACCCCCTTCCTTGTTGCGTCGGGGGTTTACAATCAGGATTGAAACTAAACAAAAGGATAAAGATGTACGTACATCTACAATTTTATTTTCCGAAAGAATTTCAGAGATACACAAAACGAAAATATTAAATGATAAAGGAAATGAAAAACAAATGAAGTGTAATTGAACTTAATAAATAAAAATAATTATCTTATAAACTAGTCTGCTTGAGAGTGAAAAATATGAGCGAAAAAAAAGTATCAACACTTTTTTTCCCTCACCTCTAAACAAACGGTGTAGATTTAATTTTTAACTTGTTGCTGTCTAAATGTGTACGTTTTTAAATGAAAGAAAGAAAGAAACACAGAAAGAAAACACAAAAAAAAAAAAAATTAAATTCATACTGCCCCTATTGCTAAAAAAAAAAAAGCATTTCAAAAGTTTATAACACACACTTACCCAGTCACTTCTGGACAAGATTTACATCTGTTCTGTTCTGTTAAATTTCAATTCGTTTAAATTTGGTTAAGATTTTTTTTCTCTTGTTAAGAAGTAGTGCGAAGGGCGAATTTGAACTGAGGCCTAGGGTATGCTTAGTTTCTTTACTAGCTCTCTATACACAACGCTCGGGAGCCCGCGGCACTGGTTTACGAGAAGAAAAAGGGGTCTAAGAGGGTGGCAAAGGCCCTGGAGAGAAACATGTGTCTAGCGACTGATTTAAAGAAATGAGGTTGAGTCAACAAAACAGCTATTTATTGTTGATGATTATCAGATTCTCAGAAAGTGACAATGAATGTCCGTTTGCTGCAACCCTGATGCTGCTGGCGATTTGCGGGTGGGGACAGCTGGTAAGAAAAAGAGAGGAAGATTTGTCCTTTTCAACCTGAACAAAAACAACTTTCTCCAGCAGAACTTACGTTCGTTCAAAAGAGATACGACGACATCTAGCCGATGCATCCTGTTGCTACTGATCTCCCGAAGGTTCTCGTGTTCAAAATTGGTCTGGAAAGGCGTAATTCGTTAAATAACGAGAATATTTTAGAAAAAAAATAGTTTTTTTGATTAAATTATTTTACTGTAAAAAGTTTACTGATCCGTCGGGATCGAAAAGATTTTCGGCACTCAGATTTCTGTCGGAAAATTTGATTGTCGTATTTTCCCGACGAAGTTAGAAAATTTCCCCGATGGGGGGGGGGGGGGGCAAGACGTTTCTGACGGGGGGGGGGGCAATTGCCCCCCCCCCTGCCCCATAGCTGGCGCCGCCACTGGGCATCCAGGAAATACTGGAGTGACAGTACAAAAAATATTTCATAGGGAAAGTATCTTGTAAGAATGTTTATTTTGTATCTGATAGCTCTTCACTGAGCCTTTGCATTACCAGATGCATTAAATTGAAGTAGCAGAAGATTATGCAACATGTTCTGTTATGCAACTGTTTTCTGCAACAGAAAATGTTAATTGATTTATGAAGGCAAAAACTCCACTTTTGCTTGCAACAAGGTCCTTGAAAAATGCAGAGTGTATAAGACTGATATTCGGCTGAATATATTTGAATAAAGTATGACTGTTGCTTAAGCCATTAATAAAATTAAAAAAAAAAAAAAAGACAACACATATAGTTTGATTTTTGGGTTTAAAAAAAAATCCAGATTTTAGAGAATGGGATACGTGGTTCATTTTCTTTTTATTCTTTGAATTAAGTCATTCAAAAGAAAAAAAAAAAAGAAAGAAAGAAAAACAGGAGAACAGTTATATGAAAAAATTAAGTGTTCATTTAATGAAGAAAAATTCAAACTCCTCCAAATATATCTGGTTAATAAAACTAAATTTGTTCAGAACAGCAAAAAATTTTCACTAAAAAAGACACTTTTGAGAGGGAAAATTTCAAGCGGTTTTATTAATCACTGAATTAACAATGATTTAACTGAAATGATATTGTAAACAGTTACAAGAAACTTAAGCTTATGATAATAAAGTCATAAAAGACAAAGCTTCCATTTGAAACATCGCAAAAATAAAACTTTGAGATAAAACCATCGGTATTGACAGTGCATTTAGTAGTTGACACTGGTAACAAATAAGCTGAAATGTAAGTGCTGGAAATTTAAACACCATTTATAGTTTTTATTTAAAAGGCACAAAACAAAGAACTAAATGCCTTTTTAATTAAAATTTAAAAATGGTGTTTAAATTTACGATGTTTATTTATTGGCTTATTTGTTAAAAGGCACAACTATACCAGTGCAGTGTCGACTACTGGTTGAAGTATCAACTATTGGAACTTGAAATGCTTTTTATTTTACTAAAGATTTTTTCCACAAACCTAGATATTTTAAACCTTTCTCTTACATATTTAGTAATGTGATTATTTAAAAATTAAATTTAATAAGAAATTTAATAAGATAATTATGTTTAAATTAAGAAATAAAAGTTTACATATCCAAAATGATTTTATCAACAAGCCATACAAACTAAACTAAACTCAGTGGCGCTACAGCCTATAGGGACCAATGCCTACTGTGCCCATCTCAGTATTTATAACCAAGAGCTGGGTGGCAAGGCAAATGTTCCAGTTAGGTGGTCAGTCTAACGTGGAACTCCGGAGTTTAGTTCCTAAGCAAGCGTAATACTCATTTTATCTACCCACTGAAAGGATAAAAGACTGAGTCGACCATGCCAAGCACGAAAATCAAACTCGAGCCTGCTGTGTAA
This sequence comes from Uloborus plumipes, assembly GCA_038373865.1. NCBI lineage: Eukaryota > Metazoa > Arthropoda > Arachnida > Araneae > Uloboridae > Uloborus > Uloborus plumipes. The sequence goes on from JAXGGA010007637.1 coordinate 9,033, forward strand.
AAGCTTGAAGCACTAATCACTGAGCCACTGGGCTTCAAACCATTCAAAACGTTTATCAAAAACAACAGTTTGAAAACTTGTTTTAAAAGTGTAAGATTTCAAAGTTATGCAAAAAAATTATCTCACCTGTTGAAAAATAATCCAAGGAATAAGGTCCCCTGAGGCTCTTTTTCGGCCAGAATTCTCACTTTTTAGACTCTCTGCAGGAAGTTTCCCCTCAAAACATACCTAGCAGAAAAGGAAAAAAACTACTTTCTATGACAGAAAAAATAATTTTGAGATGATTTTGTACACGTTAGTAATTTTTTTTCCAGTTTTACTTTCAAAAAAGAACATTAAAAAGTTATTGTCTTTTCAAAAACTACTGCAATGAAAGCATAATTAATAAAATAATTCTCAACTTATACTTAAACATCAATATCTATATAAGCTTCCAAGGAATATTATTTGATTAAGCCGGGTATTTGATTAAACAAGAAAATGTTTTCCAAATTGACAACATTTGTTTTAAAATGCAATAATAATAAATCTTTGTTTTGGCACTTTTTCTTACTACATTATTTTTTTGAAAAAGTCCTATAGAATGCAGATGATAATAAATAATTTTAACGTCAAATGTAAAAACACGACACACAAGGAAGAAAAAAAAGAAGTTGGAAAAATATTCCCAAATGACTTAAACACACACACACATAATATTACAAACTTTTGCCAAAAGATAAAATATATCAAAACAGCTGAAAGGCTAGGAAGATGAAGGGGTTATGTAACAAAATCCGAATTGCGAGTAATTAAAGTTTTATTGTTGCAGTTTTTTTTTCTGGTTTGTCGTTTAGTGTGTGTATGAAGTTGATCTAATGACAACTACTTTTTGATGTACCAAGTTTCATTTGCTTACCATTATACATTGCTTACCGTTGCCCAGGTTCTATTTTCAAAAAATGTAACATAGCCCCTTCACCTTCCAAACCCTTCAATTCAGATATACTCACCTGAATTGCACACAAAATGTCAGGTGTATCTGAAGAGTTCCTATTGACAGGTGGGGTTAAACAAAAGATGTGGTGAGCTGGGGCATCAGACATCATAAGAAGATCACTAGGTGAGTTTTTGTAATGAGAAGACACAAACAATGCAACTAAATTTTTAAGGAACTTTTCAGCAGTTTTATGATAGCTAAATAAGGTATCTCTGTTTACATAATATCTTCCAGTGAGTCAAGAAATATTCAACAGTGAGTGCACTTTATTAAGAAAAATTATGAAACTGTAGAGAATTAATTTTGATTAAAGTATAGCAAAAGTCATTGTATTATTTAAACATAATAATTTCAGGGTGCATACAGACTTCAGAAAAAAAAAATTTCAAGGAGTTGATATAAAATCCAAGGAGTCCAAAAAAATATTGTCTTAACATCAAACACACGGATAAACTGATCTGCTTTCCTTAAAAATTGCATACTCTTTGTTGATTTATGATTTTTTAATTGTTATAAAACATTTAGTTTTTGCGACACATCTTAAAATCTATAGACATTGATGGTGTTCTTAAGGGGGCAAAGTCTTCAGAGTACAGTGAACAGGCAATTGCAGGCAGCAGTGGAGGGGGGGGGGGTGAGCAAAGCAAGCAGGAGTAGGAGCCCCCAAGTTAAATTTTGCGGAAAAAAGAATAGATTTAGTATTTTGCAAAAAGCAAACTATATTAAATAATAAACAAACCATAAAGATCTAACACTGTCACACATAAAATGCTCCTTCAGGCTTTTCCTTTTTATACAGCTTATACATGAACCACTTAATCCAATAATATTTGAGTTGATTAAATCAAACCTTAATAGTTTTAGGAACAATTGCAGGAAAAGTGAAAAGCCACAAGAACATTCCAAATAAAGGAAAACAAAAGAAACATCACATGACATGAGGAAAATATGGACAGTTATAATATGAAACGTACCTAAGCCTTTTAAAATCATTAAGTTTGAATTTAAATTTATGTAAAAGGATACAGTTCACACTCTTCTGGTTCCGGCAGCTTTCCAGTCATATAACTTGTAGACACATCCAAACAGAATAAATTGTTTAGCCACAATTCAATCTTATCTTCATTAGAGTATCGCACTGCTTCATTCAGAGTAATTTCATGTAGCTCAACCGCTATAAGGAGAAGAATAATTTTCATATTAACAAATTCAAGGGAAGGTAAAAAAAAAAAAAAAATACAAATGTAGAAGGCAAATTTTAAAACTACCTCTCTTACTGCTGTCAAGAGTTTGTACCTGACCCACTTTGGATTGGCACTGATTCCTTAATTGATAAATTAATTTCAGAGACAGAGATCTTCCAGTACCTTCATATCTGAAATGATTTCAAAAATGTAAAGTAATTCCTTCAACTGACAAACGAAATGGAAATTTAGAGCAATGCTCCGCCACCTGTTTTACAGCACACCAATCAAAAACAGGAAAAATGATTAAAATATTATTATTATCCATTAGCATCTTTTTTAAAGATAAAAACAAAATTGTACAAAATAATCATGTCCAATCCATTACAAATGTGATTCAAAGTTAAAAATTACCCTATTACTTAAGTGTAAATGAAAATAAAAGAGATTTAAACATAAAGCATTTTGTAGCTTGTTTCATAATTTTTAATGAACAGAAAATAAGGAAATTTGAAGCACTTGGTACCTGTGTAAGTCGACTTACCCGTTGATGGTTGATGCCATAAAAACCTTTTCAGAAACAATCAATTTTTTAACGAGGGGGAGAGGAATTGCTGCAGCTTCATCAATAACCATCAAATCTACATTTACAGAGTCCAAATTACTTGCAGGTTCAGCAAAAAAGACTTTTTGTTTATGCTTAAGTAGTTTTACACCAGACATGAGCTTCCAATTGCTTGTTTCATTGTATCGAAAAATATATTCACAATCTTCCTAAGAACAAAAAAAATGAAAAGAAAATGAAAGAGGAACTCTGTTGACAACAAAAAATGTAGTATTTTTGATAATTTTTAATCACACTTGATAATAGTTTAAATATTAAATTATGCTAAGACAGGAAGCTTAGCTAATGCAAAATTGCTCAGCAAAAGAACTGAAGTTGAAAATAAAACAGGGAACTTCTTTTTGAAACATTAAAAACAAAAACTAAAATGTGCTCATAAATATGTTCCCAACAAAAAGAAAAATAATCAAAATATAGTTTTAAAAAACTAAAAATATGCTTTTAAATATAGTTTAGCCTTCAATATTAATATAATAGTATTAAATACATTACTTTTATATTTGCAGAAGACGTGAATTTTATCTTTTGTATTAATAGTTTCATACACACACACACACACACAAATAACTGAAACTATTACAATATATCAACATGTAATATAGTTTAACCTTTAGCATTAATAATAGTGTTAAATATATTACCTTCATATTTGTAAAGAGCATGAATTGTATCTTTTATTCAGAGTTATATACACACATACCTACATGTGAAACTAATAAAAGCGTATTAAAAAGAGAGAGATAAAATCTCCATACTTACATCATATGCTAAGGCTTTTAATCCTTTAACAAGGAAGATAAATAAGGTTTGAACATTCTCAAGATGAGGTGCTATCACACATATGTTAGACACTTTCAAAAACAATGCAATGGATATTGCAAGTCCTAATGTTGCAGATTTACCTCGACCGCGGGCCGAAGTGAGTGAAACGAGTACATTTTTGAGCCGCTCATTGAGTGCATCATTGAACTTCAGCAAAGCAGAGACTTGATCGGAAGTGCAGCATAAATGGAAAACAGCTTTTATATCATCCAGTATATTGTGCTCCTTTGTCTCCAATGTAGTTTTCAGATCAGATTTCAACTGGAAAGTTCAAATTAGTTTTAAAAATTTCTCTTAGTTATCAAGAGAGAAATATTTACTAAACACAACAATGCATGCACTCTGTGTCCGACAGATGCTTGGGCATGTTCAAAGAGGTTGAAAAATGGGAGCTGGGTGTGCTTTTTTACTTGACAAATATTCAGTGAACTATATAAAATTGATTATATATGACAGAGATATCATGCATGTTTTGGAGAGCTAACGAAACAAGTTAAATCATTATTCACTACAGCCATATATCAAAGGTTTTTGAAACTTTATCACGTCAAGTTTTCTCTACCTGTAACTCTCTGTGCATAGTTTTCTTAAGTCTTACAATGATATTTATATGGATACAAAATTTAGTAATTTTAGTTTGTTATCAAATAAAAACTGAAAACCTTTATTATACTCTTAATTTAAAATAGGCGTATCAAGTTTAGAAATTTTGCGTTGTCTCCATGGAAACCGTACAAAAGAAAACAGCTCCATTCTTTTTTATGCACCGCTGTTGAAGCATTTCATTTATTTTAGGTTCATCAAATTAAGTTCACTCTTTTATTTATATTCTCATATCTCAGTTATTTCTAAACGTTTTCCAACATAAATAAAGCACAAATTTCTAAGAAAAAGTTGTGCTTTATTAACGCTTTTTTTTAAATTGAATACAGTCAAACCAGTCTATCTCAAATTTCACGGGACAGAAGAAAAATTCGAGATACGGAGGTTTCGAGATACAGAGGTTGTGATAAAATTAACAAAAATAAGCAATTGGAACAAAGTCAAATACTTAATAGCTTGTTTTGCACTGATATTGTTGAATATTTTACTGTACGACATGTTGTGAGTCCGCATTTTACTAATTGTGATGACTATATCTGTAACAAGTTAATGCATACCTTTAAGTACAAACAGTCTTTGTATGATTGTGCAAAAGATGATTTTTGTCTCCACAAGTTATATCATTGATAAAGGAGGCTGGAGATGAAATTCAAAAATGAGAGTCGTCAAAATTCAAAAGATATATAGAGATTTTCAGGAAAAATCATTTGAGATAAACATGAGAAAAAACATTAAATTTATGCTGTATAAGCAGGGAAATCGAAACATTGCGACATAGAGAGGTTTTTGAGATAAGCAGGTTCGGCTGTAGTAGTTTATGCACAAAACAATTTTAATCATTTGCATTTAAACATTGTGGCAAAAACTAAGTGGGAAAAAAGTCCGTAGTGCCTTTACTGTGACAACCATAAGGAGAAAAGTGTGGAGAGAGGGAAATTACTTTGGCTTTGACATGTCAGCTCTTGTTTCTCAGGATATAACTAACTAGTATCTAATTTTCTATCACAAATTATTTTTTCAACAACTGTGAGCATTTGCTATTCAATTTTGCTGGTCTACATACACATTATTATATTGCCCTCTATGTCGATTGTTTGTATTCCCCCCTCTGCTAAAGTATTAATAATCAAAAATTTTACCAGGGAAATGAATGAGGAAAAAAGATTTTCAACTGAAACACCTAACTTTGCCGTAATAATTATAATGTTTGAATGAGCGCTGCCCTAAAAGTAAGCAGCTACAGAGTGCTCTTTGAAGACTTCTTAGAAAGAGACAGTAAAGAATGATAGAGTAGAACTGGTGGTTGGGATAATCAGTTTTGTTTGATATCAACTGTTACAAAAGCACCGACTCAACACAAACTCTGTACCTCATGTTTGAGATCAAAACTTATTTTGCCAAGGAATGGCACAAAAACAATCAATCAAAACTATTTTTGTAGCAAAGTAAGGGTATTAGCTTGCGGATATAGGAAACACTAGTACATCAGAATAAGTCAACTAGTGTTCCTTTGTGATGTGTAGTTACTAAGGCTTATAAGCTATATGGAAGGGCTAACATGCATTAATATAACCAACAAACAGAACAGCATTCTAAAAATAAGCAATCTTTTTTGCATGTAGTCAGGTCTCAATTCTGAATTGGTTCTAAAGGAAAAATAGGTGCATAGGCAGAAAAATCGCTAATTAAGTGAAAGATGAGTGTAAGAGTTTAAATAACTTAAGCATGAAAATGAAGAAATTCTTTGAGAAAATTGCTGCAAAGCAAAGACAAAAAAATTCTTTTATAATTGAAAGCTGCAATTTCTAAATGAAGGTGGCAACATAGGTCTCAATAAAATTAGACATATTTAAGTTTTCAATAACATCTAAAAACAATTGCATGTTAATTATAAGTTCAACCCTCTGACTGTTCATCCTGCAATATCCGCAGGCATGGGTCTTTCTTCTATATTGAAGAGAGCATCCCGTTTAAGCACATAAAAAAGTAAAAAGAGCATTAAATGTTTAACCCTTAGGAACCGGGTGGTACACATGTTGTACCATAAGTCTTTTTTCTTTAGAGGAAGGGGTTGAAATTTTCACTCGAACCCTTTGGAGTCGGGGATTTTTTCAAGTTTTCATATGTCTGGTGCGACAGTTTATACCTTCTCTTTTCAATGAAAAAGAAATCTGTAGTTCAACTGTCGTACTACCCGGGTCGAAAGAAAAAATTTTATATGAACAGCCCGGGTCCAAAAGGTTAATTTACGTTTTGGCCAACAGATGTTCTTAGTTGTCCACTAGTTGTGATATTTTAAAGGAATTGTATTATCATTCAAACTTCTCATTTTGCTGCTTTTCTTAAAATACACAATTTTTGAAGTGATTTGGGTCCACAAATGGTAGTCAGAGGGTTTATACAAGCTTAGAAAATTAACAATTTGAGAATTTAATATTTAAATAATTTCAAATATTTTCTCATGTAAACATATGATTTACGTTTTAATAACATTCAAAATCATTGAATAACTTTTTTAAGATTGAGATTCCATTTTTACTTATAAGATCCATGTCAACAAGAACGCCTGTGTCTTGGGTACCAGGGTGAATAATAAGACTCAGCGAGAACCCTTTTTGCATGTGGATATAGAAAAAAAATATAAATAAAGTTTTGAGCCCAGTAGCAGAAGTTTTTCAACAGGCTGTGATGCAGGTCAGAAAATGAAAAAAAAAAATAGTATGTAAGATAAATGGTCCCAAGGAAAAAGCTTTAAAATTAGATACTAATACAAGTTCAAGCAACCTGTGGGTAATATCCCAGAAAATAAAAGTACATTTTCTTTAGCTGAAATTTGAAAATTTTCCCATCAAACATTTTAGTTTTCTCCCGGGGGCCTCGGTGTTGCTCTCTTTGTGTTGTAAATCATTCTTGTGCTGTCTTACATGTTAATAAAGAAGTCCAATCTTTCTTGAGGCAATGGCACCCACTCTTTGCATAGTATTTGTTAAAACTACGCACCAAGGTTTAAGCTGAGTTTCAAAGTTTCTTAGCAAAAAAGCTAAAATTAGAGAAAAGACTTTAGAAAAATGCTAAAGGTTAATAAATAGTGAATTCTTTTACTATCTTTCTAACTGCCTCTATGTATTTCATCTCCTGTTGAAAGCTAAATTCAAAAATTCAGCCTTGAAATCTTGAAAGAAATAAATTCATAGTAGGTAACAATTTTTTTTTTAATTTAAAGTGAAAAATTAAGAATTGTAATTCACATTAAAAGAACACAAGTTTTTGAAAAATTATTAATAATGCATTTATTGGGGGGATTTTGTGCCCATTAAGGCAATATATTGTTGAATTTAATAGCATTTTCTATTTATGTTCGCTACGATTCCTAATAAGATTAAGTTAGATATTACCATGCTTGCTTTCTACTCAGACCAGCCATTGTTTTTTGTTCTTATTCTATTAGAGCAAAAAAGCAAAACTGGCCTTGCTTCAATTTCGCAATTTAGACAGTATTTTCGCATTTTGTGAAAAATGCAACCGTAGCGGAAACCCCGGTATGCACACGAAAATAAACAAACAGGGTCTTCCCTCTCTAACTAAGAAATAATTTGCAGACTTTCTCAAGAATCTGGCAGTGCTATGCTGTTTCTGCTAATAAGGTTTAGACTGTAATATTTAGACGAAAAGAAATCACTGAATGTATACGAAAAAAAGATTATTTTGATAGCATAAGTTACCTCAACTTGGGAATTGTAGCAGTTTCCAGATATCTGCGTAGGTAAAAGCAGAACTTTCAGATCATCATTCAAAACCAAACAATTTTCACATGACAGTAAAGACAAAACAAGACGCCTATTAAAACGTGGTATAACTTCTGAATGTGAATAAGTACAATAATGAGAGTGAACATCCTGTAAAAAAAAAGATACTGCATATCGACAAAAAATAAACAAACAAAAACTATTTTCAAAAATATATTTAACCATAAAATTTTTCATAACTTGTTCCTTAATTTATTAGAGTAACATAAAATTCTTTTAAAAATTCCTTTTACATACAAGATACAACATCAATTACAACAGAATAACATTACACAGTTTTACCTATTTATAGAGTATACTTTTGCCTATAATAAGTGCATGGTTATGACATAATAATTTTAATCCTCATTGCTCTTTATTTCTGGAGAAAAATTCACCAAAAACAAACCATTTATAGCTTTTCTTTTCTTTTTTAACTGATATTTTCAACTGTGCCACATTCAGGAATAGAATATATGGTAAAAAATCTTGGAGAAAATTGAACAAAAAGGTAAACAATCATTCCTGAAATACACATTATCTGTGCTTGGTCCCTATTGAAGTCTTAATGCCTACATACTATTTTCCTCTTGATAATTTTTCTTAGGTGTCCTTGCAATGGCATGTTTTTAGCTGATATTAAAGCATTTAATAAAAATTAAAAGATGTTAACAAAGGCACAAAAAGATGAACAACAAAAAGCATTTACATACGCCAACACAAGCAGTTCCTCAACTCAATGAATTACTTTAAAAAATCCAACCAAAATGTCCTTGCTGATAATTTTTTTCGTTCATTGAATTCGTCAAATGTTTCAAAGAGAAAGAATGATTAATGTCAGTGCCCTAAGAAAAAAAAAGCGGAAGTACCCAAAGAACTTCAGGTAAACAGATAAGAATTTTCCAAAAAATAAGGTTAGTCAAAAAAAAAAAAATAGAATATACCAAAAATAAGGTAAGTAAAAAAAATAAGAATTTACCAAAAATAAGATAAGTAAAAAAAATAAGAATTTACCAAAGAAATGACACTTGTTTCATGTTCTCCAAAAAAAAGCCTGCCATTCTAATTTTGTCAACCCACCAATTTGTGGCAACAAAAAAATTCTTCTGGAAACGCAAAATTATATCCAAGAATAATTTGACGAAAAGAGGAGAATCTATTTGATAAAAAATGTTCAATTTACTGAATGTGTTATAGTACCAGCATTGGCCAGATTATATTCTCCAGAATATTGCATAAATATGCAGTTAACTTAAAAAATATATATATATTAAGTCCACATGTTGATGTAATCAGGCTCATCATTTCAGATAACCCCTCCCCCTGCTGTCTAGCTTTGAGAAAAATTAATGTATTTACATATACTGGGCATGGATTTCTGCTGTTTTTTGATAGTATTTCTATTGAGCAGGGGTAAATCCAGGATATTTGACCAAGGTCCTGTTTTGGAATTTTGTGAAAAATAGTTTGAAATTTTGTGAAAACTAATTCGCAATTTTATGAAAAATAGTTATGTCAAAGAATATTAACGATCATTGTTTAAACTCGGATTTCTGTGAAGAGTTCGTTTTAGAGCGAGGGATTTTTGTGAAAGGTCCATTTTTAAGTTTCTGAATTTTTCTGAAGGGTCCATTTTTGAGTGACTGAATTTTGTGAAGGGTTCCTTTTTGAGTAACTGAATTTTGTGAGGGGGGTGTGAATTTAGGGTCCTTTAACGGACTTAATTTCTCTATAGATTGTCCCCTGTTGAGTATATATCCCCCGCCCCCTGGGCAAAATTCAAAATGACGAGCCTGATTGTAGTTACAAAATACTATTTTATGAATATTCTAAAAGAATAAAATTCAGACAATATTTTCAGAAAAAAAAATAAATAAAAAGCTCATTTGATTATAAATACTTAAAATCTACCATTTTTAAATCTGCAAGATCCTGAAGTCTTTGAAGGGTAGGATGCAACATAATTATCATGCCTCCTCCTTGAATGCATTCCACTATTCTAGCAAGAATATTTGGAGTCACACAGTTAAAATCTTCTACGATGAGAACATCAAAGGTTTGACCTAAAACTTTTGATGAGTCACTATAATGAATAAATTAAAGACATTGAAAATCAAATACACAATATACACACACACATATATATACAGTGAAGTCTCGATAACACAAATATTCCTTTATCTCGAAGTGTTCATTGGGTCCCCAGACTCTTCAGATGATTGTATAAACTTATTACAAATTGAAGCTTTTAGGCAGTCCTTTGGGACTTCGAGTTATCGAAACTCGACTGTATACACATACACGCAATAGAATCTCGAAAAAACATCATTTACAGAACTGCCAAGAAAATTGTACTATGAGGGAAACATTATATGCAGGGTTAACCAGGGTTGCAAAAAACCCGGGTTTTTTTCAAAAAACCCAACCCGGGTGGGTTTTATTGGGTTTTTTGGGGTTTTATTGGATTTTATTGGGTTTTTTTAGATTTATTGTTTCTTTTGCTTGTTGAAAAGGGAAAAGTCAAAGGTGGGGTGGGGGTGGGAGGATTTCTATGTTTAAAAAAGAATTAATTAAGAATGCTGATTTTTATTTTTGTCTTAATTAATTTAATATGCAATTAATTTGCATTTAAATAATGTAAATAAATCATCATAAAAGACAAAGTAACCAATAACATTTGAGAATTACTTTAAAGGATTAGTTTATACTTTTTTATTATACCACCACCACCCAAGTTACATCATAGATAAATGTAAAAAAAAATAATGAAATGTAACGATATTTAGTAATAATTTGTGCTCAATTTTCGTAGTTATTAGGATGAAGATGTAACATTTTAAAATGTATTTTGTAACATTTATCTTCTTTTCCCGTAATATTACTCGAGGCCATTGCCAACTGTAAACAAAACAATCATTGGCATCGGCAGAAAAGAAATTGCCTTAGTGTTTTATATATAAATTTCATGGGTAGACATAAGTTTCAATAGGTAGGGTAACTTTTTTAGATACAATGGATAAAATCTAATATAAAAAATGCTGAATATGAAATAAAACTCACTAATTTTAAAAAACCCAATAAAACCCGCTTTTGTGCGGGTTTTATAGAGTGGGTTTTACCCAAAAAAAACCCGGGTGGGTTTTTTTGGGCAGGTGGGTTTTTTGCAACCCTGGGGTTAACCAAATTTTCACTCAACACTACAAAATAATGTAAATGGAAGTAGGGAAAAAATAAAAGTTATTAAACAACATGTTTATTACATTAAACAATTCACATATTATCTACCAAAATTAATTACTTATTTACAAATTAGTTAGCACAGCTCAAGTCCAGTTCAAATTTTCAATTTTAGCTTTCAAAGTTCTTTTTTTTTTGCTCTTTACAACTTCTTGCATTTCCCCCTAGATGGGACTTGGGTTCAAATCGTATCACGGAACAAGAATAGAGGTTATTTCTGGCTGTGAAATGAAAGTGGTTTTGACCTCCACTGTTTGGTGAACGAAAGGTCTACTTATCAGCCTGACTGCCTAATATAAGTGCACAAACCTAGTAACACATGTTCTTGAATTTTTACCATGACATCGCCAGAAAGATGTCAACAGTAGAGCCCTTCCATCTCTTCTCATTTGACTGCCACCCCTGTGACATAAAGCTGCTGACACGACAACATTGTCGCAGAATCAGGGAGACAGTGTGCAGAAAGATTTTTGTGATTGGGAGGGGAAAAAAAAGCTAAGAAAAAAAAATATAAAACAGCCAGCAGAAAAAAAAAATTATGAATCTGTAGTATTAATGTTAACATTTTTGTAAATATAAACACCTTGTCTTACTGTAAGAGTGTTGCATATGTATTTATTATTGAAGAATATTCTAGTGTCGCAGAAAGATGGTTCTAGAAAATTTATTGCAGAAAGCAGAAAAAAATTCTGCCACAGGGACTGCTATTTTCTCCCTATGAAAACATCTAGTTTCTGCCTTGTGGATAAAGGAGCACACGCTCTAGTGTATATAATCTGTATGGTAGACGTGCCAATGCCCCCCAAGAATAATAGCACATCCTCTCAAACTCTACAGACCGACTCCCACAACAAAAGCCCAGTCTAAATGAAATCAAAAACCCTCTTAATTAACCCGCTAAAATTCTTAATGCTCTTCACCCCTCGGGTTTTGAGATTGAACTTATGGTTCAAATCTCAAGTTCTCTTTTTGTATCACAATTCTGGAATGGGACTAATAGCAAATCCTTCAGTATTTCTCACGTGAGTACAGTTAAAACGAGGGTCAATTCATTTTTCAAATCATTATGTTCAAATCTACTTAGAAAAAGGTGTGCATCTACACGGTCTTCTCATTTTTTAAAATTGGATTCGGGTAACACATTGTGTAAATCAACTGCTTCAGAGTATGTCTCCAAAAAGACCATCATGGGTATCTCAAACTTATATTTCTGGAAGAGGGTAGTTCATTACCAGTAAGTTTATTGTGTATGCAAAATCTACAGAAAAGACAAGCTCAAAAGATTTGATGCAGCTACATAAATTTGTTAAAATGCAAGATGTTATTTGTCTAAATCAGGGAACTCCAAACCACAGCCAGTGGCTTGCATCCTGATAAACAAATCTTGTCAAGACTGCATAAAGCTTAGAACTAAAGATTTAGAAAAGACCTTTCTTGTACTTCCTTTAGAACATTACAAAAAAAAAAAAAAAAAAAAAAACTAAGTTCGGAAAATGTCAAAAACTACCAGTGAGAGCTTAGTTTTAAAAAAATCATGCATATAGGAGGGTGGGGGATGGAGAGCGTAGTGTCATCTCAAGTATCTAAACTGAAATATTCTTCTTGGATTGTTGACCCACCTCACCTCTAAAATCTTGCAATGTGGCTCTTGAGTAAAAAAGGTTGGAGACCCATGGTTTAAATTTTTGTACAGATGGCAGAAGCAATGACGTAGTTCAGGAGAGATTCAAAGGGATGGTGTCCCACCATCTTTATTTTAAATAATGTTTACTTCCCCCTATTTCTAGTTTAATTAGGTTTGTTCTATAAATCCCTTTTTCCCCAGAGCTATACTACTGGGCATAGGCCTCTTTTTAAGCTAATTTAATAACAGATTAATTTTAAAGTTGACAAAAAGTAATAGATTTAGCACAGGGATTGCAGAAAAAAAGTAGTGGCAAAGCGAAAAATTCTATCTTTGCTCTTTCATCCTGATAGAACTAAAAACATTAATTTACCTGTAATGACAGAAAGAAATGTTTGCAGATACAAGAAAAATGTCCATCACATCTTCTTCACTAAATGTATCACTTCCAGCATATTTCTTTCTAATGAGACGTGCTTTCTTTTCAAGGTAACTAGAAAATATTAATCACAATTATTTATCAATATTTTAAGTCAAATATTAAGCAATTAGAGTCTAATCATTTGATCTAAATTTATTTGTTTTAATTCATAAAAGACTAAAAAGTCAAAATGTGTGTTACAAATAAAAAGCGATCACTATTGCAATAATACTATAAGGTCTGACGAGGGCAAATTTACAACTGTATATTGGTACCTTTACTACTTAGTCATGCCATAAATTCTGTCAGACCAAAATATGTCTCTAAAACAACAACCAACGCAAAATCGTTATTTTTCTTCTAATTTTAAATTACAACCTTTTATCAGGGGGAAAAATAGAATTATACAAAATGTGCCCGTTTTGCTACGACTAACTCCAAGTCTCTGGGGCCAATGATCTATTGCTATATGCATCACTTCTTGTGGGAAATTGTCCAGTTTTTACCAAAGCAGATTTTAAGCTCTCAAAATTGATGTGTCCTAAGTGGCAAGCCATTCTCTACAGGTAGGAGTACAGTCAATAATACAGGGGGTTTAAATCTGGGCTTCCTGGGGGGCCTCCCCATTTAATCAACAATACAAAAATTTAGTGAATTTGGGGTAACCTCTTTTTTTTTTTCACGCAGTCGGTCTTTCACTGTGATTATATTCACTGTCAAAGAATATAAAATTCTATCAGAATCCCAAATATTTGGCAAAATATTATGTTCCGTGCATCCGCACTTCAGAACATCGTTTTTTTTTTTTTTTAAATTGACAAGAACTTTCAAACACAACTCTGACGTTATTCAGTAAGAACTAATTCATAGTCAATTATAATTTAAAAGAATTGAATGTAAAACTAACCTATATCCATGTTCTTTCTTGTAACACCACAAAACTGAAGCGTTATCTATAATTTCCTCCTCTTTTCTACATCTTGACAGTAAATAATATAACAGAGCACACTAAAATGAAATTAGAAATAAATTTTGCAAGTCCATAATTTAAACTTTTTAAAGGAAACGCTCAAATTCAAACTCACTTGCTTCGCAGAGGATTCTCCGATTACAAAAAACATTGATCTCTCACGAAATCTTAGACATGATTTTATCAAGCTCAAAATAATTTTATCCACTTTTTTACGACCCATTTCTGAAAACACACAGATTTCAAATTATAAACAAAACCATGCGTCATTAAAACGTGCTAAACTACGCATGCGCAGTATTATTTCGTTTTCTTTCATTAAGCGCCAGGTTCAGACGAGAGGAATGAATACAAAGTCTCTACTCTCCAGCAGTCCATTTAGGATTTTTATATAATGATTCTCATTATTGAGCACTGAATACAAATGTGACCACTATTAGCTCTAGTTAACCTCCCTCATTCACCCACGGTCTATGTTTACGGAGGCTCTGCGATCAGGCCCCGACTAATTAAAAGTGTGGCCCAATATATTGGGCCACACTTTTACCGACCGACCATTCTTTGGAGGCTCCCCCTTTATTACGTTCTACCTCTTTAAGTCAACGAAAAATAAGCTTAAACTTTTTAAAGTATTGAAGATAGCCAGCCCTTCTAGGGTTCATTGTATATAGCTCTACAGGGACTAATGACTACAGGGACAAAATGAACTAAATAAGAGAATCCTTTGAATAAAGTATCAAAGTGTTTTTTTTTTCCAATTAATACATTATTTTCTTTAAAAATACATCATTCTTTAATATGCTGTGCTTCAGTTCTTAGGAAATACTGAAACTACTATAAGGGGGCTTAGAAAGATGGAGCCCCAGTCCCAGGCCTAGTTGGCCTGCGCCATAATCAGGCCCTGTCTCCGATGCTGCTCGTACGAAATGTGCGATGCTTCCATGATTTTTTCTATATTTATATCTGAAACTTTAAATGTTTTTCAGATATGGGGAGGGGGCAGTGAGCCCTATATTCCGGTTTTGCTGTTATTCTTTCTGCCACGGAGTAATGGTACTTCACTGCTTACATGAAGAAAAAATCTTCAAAATTGTCAACTGATGCAGAAAACAGTTCATAAAATCATCTCCCTTTTTCATTTTAATTGTATTTGCATAAATTTATTTTTAAATTGTCTTTTAAAAATTTCAATACCTAAAACAGTACCTACATTGACTGCGCGATATTGAAACGGGATTACTTCGACAAATTGAGTGCTAGGATGCATACCAGTGGGGTCATTTGACTCTAATGAGTAACGAAAATTGGTTTTGAATCAAATTTATTTCAAAAAAATGTAAAAAGTATGCATACATCATGATGAAAATGAAAAAAAAAAAAAAAGTAGCGGTTTTGGGTTTTCCTCTGCCGTTGTCTGCTGTGGTTCGTTATTATGATGAACTCAAACTGTACTCAACTTGTCTAGTTTTAGTAATACTTATTCATACACACATTCGTTATGGTACTGTTCACTGTTTACACCATAAGCACCAATGTTATCAACATACTTTCAAACTTACTAAAGGTAAGAGTTGCACACAGCACCCGACAGGGGCGGCATTTTGGTTCGAATAATAAGATTAATTTTCTACAAGGAAAGAAACGAACAAAAAATTTAACAAATATGACTCTTTTTATACTTAGGAATCCTGAAAGGTATAAATGTAGCGATTTTGCGCGTGTTATTTTAATGTATCCATTTCAAGACAACATATATCGGCTATTTCAACATAGCCTATTAAAACAAACGAATATATAAACGAATATTTAGAAACTATAATTGTTAATGGAGAAATTAAAAAAAAACTAACTACAGCATATAACTTTAAGAACGTTAAGATTTTGAAATTGTTGAAAGAAACTCGGGGGCCTAAAGCGTAGTTTTTTTTGTGGGGGGGGATATCAGTTCATCAAATGAAGCGCCGAATTTTACCGAACGAATAAACGAAAAAATAATGAAATGTGTGCATGCATAAATACTTATATCTGTAGCTTAAAGCAATGTAGCTTACACAAAATAGCTATTATAAACAAAATAGCTTAAAGCAATATTCGGTTTAAATCCGACCCTGAATATAGGATTTTGTTTTGTCAGTTTTTAATTCACAACATCTATTTATTAAGTTGTATTTATAAGCTATTTATTTTTAAACTTTAAGAGGGGAGGCATTTTGCGTTTTTGTCTGAGGCGGCAAAAGTGCTAGGGCCGCCTCTGCACCTGATGCTCTTTCTCTTTCACCAAAACATCTCTTTGCTCCTTCGCCTTCGAGCACCAGGCTAAACTAACCTGTGCGACCAGGAGGAAGAGGTTGAGAACATTCACTGTTAGGAGCGCCAGAAACTACAACCCAAATATATATATATAAATACTGTCAGTTCCAAGAGATATTGATTAAACGGGGTTTTCGATTAAGCTTGGATCTTGAACATTACGTCTATGGCATTGGTTCTGAGATATTTTATTCGTATAAGCGGGATATTCGTTTATCCATTACCCGATTAAGCGGGGACGACAGTAGAAAATATATATAATTCTTTTTCTTTAAATGTCTTGAAAGCTCAAAAGGGTTTTTAATCATTTTTACTCCTGCTATTCTGAAGTAAAATATATTATTTAACAAGACTAATATACCGTACCTCTTTCAGTAAGATATGATAATTATTCAAAAGACTTTTTAAATTAACACACAATAAATTCAAGGATTGTGATGTGTATTTTTTGAAGCATTATTTCTAAAATTGCATTTTGATCTTAGAAATTAAAATTTAAAGCGAACTTTTCCACATAAATTTGAAAATACAAAAACCTAATTCTTACACCATTTGAAAACCTGTTTTTCAGCATAAGATTAAATATATCAAAGCTGCTAAGTTAATTTGAACAAAAATATACATCTTTTACAGTGTATTTGTTGCTTACTAAAAGTGTAAGCAATTTCTATTTCTTTTCCGTACAGCTTTTGAAATATTTTGTGTTGCTTACTTTGCTGAAAGTTATAGACCTGTCAGTCATTAACTGCTTGCCTGATTATCCCGAGTTATCTCCGGCTCCTAGGAGTTGCAGGTAATTATTATCCCAAGAAAACTCGGGTGAAACGAAATGATTTTACACCAATACAAATTTAAACTTAAAACCAACATATTTTGTTTGTTTCATTTCCTTGTATTTAAAAATCGAATTAAAAAAAAAATCTTTTCAATAGAATTTGCAAAGGAAGCGGTAAATTCTTTCGACAATAGTTAATAATTATCGTACCAGCACAAGATAATTAAATCAAATGTCTGTTTAGAGTTAGAAAAGCACAGTGGCTGCCGTTTATATGAATCACATTTGTTCTAAACAGTATTCAATTCAATAAAACAGCTGATTCAATGAAGCTGGATTTTATTGTTTTTTTTTTTGAGTCATTTAACCAGCATCCACTGTATCTCCATATATTAAACAGGGGGTTCCACACCCTGCTGATCATCAACCCCCGAAGATTGCTTCACACAATCAAGTTCAGGAAGGTTTGAAGTCTGATAGGGAAAATCGGATTGAAACAAAAAGTACACATAATCGGAACAAAATAAAGACCCTCTTCTAAGTCTCCTAGAAAATAGAATTTCAGTAAAGTTATCATTATATTAGGGTTGTTCAAATGAAAAGGTACCAAACGATACTGTGGGTCTAAATGGAGACTTTATTAACAGTATTCACCATACCCCCCCCCCCCCCCCCCCACTGATTAACTAACCAAAGCATTTTTTTCTCAGAATTCCTGTGGCTGTGACGAGAAGCACTCCTTCAGTGTCCTTGAGTTTATTGTTCAAAATGATGCATGTTCATTTCAGATGCTGTTTCAAAAGACCAAAGACACAGAAATTGCAAGTTACTACTAAACACAATCAGTATACTAACACTATCAGTACTAAACACAATCTTACTAAAACAATCAGTAAATTGAGACAAGTTGCAACAGCATGTAAAATATGCCAAAACTTTCAAAATTGAAATATTTTCAGGATGCAAAAAGGACTGATATCTGAAACAAGGCATGCAATTTTTGGCGATGTATTTCTATATTAGTGTATTTCCAAAACATATGTTTATGGTGAATATTGTGGTGGATGAAGATAGCGAGAGAAAAGAAATAATTCTAAAGAAAAAAAAAAGTTAAAATATTTTGAGAAATACAGGATTGCTTTGAGAACTGAAAAAGTGAAGCAAGGAGGTAAACTTTACAAAACAAGCACAGAAAGCCAGAATTTAGGCAAAAGTTAGAAAAATTACATCCCAGTAATTTAGACATTCTTTAAAGAAGTTTTTCTGAAAAATTTCCACCTTGTGAGTCATAGAAAGTTAAAAGCTAAAGTCATGAAAAATCATGGATTTGAAAAGTCAAAATGTAGCAGACATCTAGTCAAAAGGAAAATTAGCCAATGTGTTTAAAATTAAAAGAACAACAACAAACAAACCTATGAATTTAATTTTGATTTATTGAAATTTAAAATCAAATCTGTTCACAGAAAAGCTACACATTAATTTCTTGTTTAAAAATAAAACACTTTGTTTTTATCAAGCATATGAAAATAGGTGAATGAAATAAGCAAAATAAAGGAAAACACATGAATTACAGTGAGAATATGAAAAAAAAAAAAAATACAAAACACTTGGATGAAATTTCCAGATCAATAATATTTGAAAACGTAATGAATTGTTGAATAGTGAAACATAGCTTATCACAGTTCATATGCAATTCTTGCACGATAAAAAATGCAATTTTATAATCTTTCATTCCACAAAAATCTAACGTGTTTATATTAGCCTTTATCTTCAATTTACAAAAATAATAAACAACTCGTTTCAAAATCAAATCCTTCAAAATAATAACTAAGGTAACCTTTTAAGTCGATAAAAAAGGGGGGGGGGGAATCATAAAATCGGGTAAACGAAAAAAAGGGAAATATGCAATGTATATATAAACAGTAAGCTCATTTCCACATTTAAAAGGCAACTTTAAACATGACACAAAATGATAGGAATATATTTACATTCTTTTGAACATGTTCCTTAATCCAGTTTAACATTCAATGGCGTTCGAAAATTAAGAGCTGAATAATTAACAGTTTAATTAGCTTTCATACATAAACACTTGACACTCTTCCAATAAATTTGTTGATTTCAATTACAACAGTGTTGAAATAAACTAAATACCTATTTTACAAACATGACAGACTGTTAAACATTTTAGTTACAGCAAAACAAAATATTACCTTACAGCATAAAATTGCAAATAATAAAGAATTGCTGTTGCTCTGAAAATTCAAATGTCTGAAAAGGAAGTTGGTTTAATGGGTGATATAAAATGGCAATTCTTAAATGAAAATGTTAAAAAGGTGAGGAAGATAAAAGGCACACAAATATATGCTTCAAACAATTCTTTAGATGACAACTGAATAAAAACACAGTACGAGTCAGTTCTTTAGATTACAATAGTCATTTTTTATTAATTCGATCACACATAGTCATTTGGAGTTTACTTTCTTTAGAAACATTTATCTTGTCCCCAATGACAATTGTCAATTCTTTCTTCTTAATCCTCTTCCTATGCCATGGCCAGGAACTATAAAATTATATGACACAGTAATGAATTATACTTTAGTTTTAATGAAATAAATAAATAAATCATAGCTTTGAAGAATGAAAGTTAATTAAAATTAATTTGCATGAATGTGAGAAAAGTATAGTCGTCATGTTATCATATCTATGTCATAATTCAATATGATGTATGGGCATCCCTTAATAAACAAAGAGGCGATATAAAAATCTTTTTTACTGAGCTTAGTAATTCTTTCCTAAATAATTATTCAGTTAATGAGTCATAAATTGCATTGAACCAACCCAAAACATAAATTCAAAAAGAAAAGTTTTTTTTTTTTTTTGAAGTATTTTAAACCTAGAATTAGTAATTAAAGCAATGCTAAATATGAGCTATAGATTTATTTAAGTATTTAGCTTGTATTTAGGATATTTTAACTTCACGTTTGAATGTTTTCAGCTAAATGCCACTAACAAAATAAACTAACCAAGTCAGACCAATTTCATCATAAAAGAAACAATTTTTATTTCAAAAGTTAGCATCTAAGTGTTCGTAAAAGATGCTTACCACAGAATGTTTGCTTACCATAGATACTGGTAATGTTTTGAATTAATGAAAATTCAAAAAGTTGACCGTGAATGACAAAACACTTCCTAAGGTTCATTCGAGGTGCAAGGAGGAAGCTCTCTTTAACTTTAATTTGTTTCTTTTCTTAACTTGTGATTAATTGTCCGAACTCTGAACAACCGGTTTTGTACATGCTTACAACTTCGATTTTCACTACACTTTTATTGCTGCTGTCTTCTCTTCTAAATACCCATCATCCCTCAAGAATTTACCGCCCCTGTGAGGAGCCAAATCGCCCCCTTGGGGGCGATCGCCTCCAGATTGAAAACCACTGGTTTAAAGGAATGCCAAAAAAGTAATGATCGAGGAAGCCTTGTACTCTTAACTAAAATATTTTCTAACTAAGAAATTTACTGATTTTTGCAATATTATTTTTTTAAACAAAATATCAAGATACATTTGATAGCGTTGAACATTAAGAACAGACTAAGATCTAAATCCAAAAAGCTGGCAAATATGTTAATATAATAGGTTTATAAACAGTACCTGTAGCAGTTGTAATGTTTAATTTCAGTCTTTGCATTTCTTCAGCTACACAACGTGCAACAGGTTGTCTGTCTTCCTTCTTTTCTACTTGACGAGGAGCTCTGCTTTTCACAGTAACAAATTGATTTTGTTCATTCTCCTCTTCATCTTCATTTTCGTAATAATCTTAAAAGTAATAAACAATGTATTTTTGTGAAAATATGCAGAATGAATGTTCCAAATAAAATTACTAAAATATCAAAGAAACAAACAAATTAACAATCATAAAAAGTTTATAAAAAGCTAATGCGAAAATTTTAATTGGCTAAGTTTACTTCATAGAGATTAGTTTCGAGTAGACTGTTGATCAATTGTTAATGTAACAACTAGTAAAATTTTTAGTACAATTTCAGTTTCAAAATTAAAGAAAGTTTCAACAGCTTCATTATTATTGCATCCTCTTTACTAATAAAATTAAACAGTAACTTGACTCACATAATGTAATTAAGATAAAGATTCCTTTTATTAGTTATAATGCACAATAAAATAATTTACAATACATACACTATATTAAACAAGACATAATTGAGTTATTTAACCTAGATTCCAAGGATACAAGCATCTTGGCAAAACTATGTTATTTCAGGAGAAAATGTCCAGGGTAGCAGCAGGAACTGTAAAAAAATTTCCTCGACTTTTGCTGGTTAAATTCATTAAATTTTCCTGATTTACATCCTTAACAATAGTTTCCTTTCTCACCTACTTAAAACCTTATTGTATGTTACATAAAATGCACAATTTAAATTCTATTGAGCTGTTAATTAAAATAGTAAAAAAAAAGATGCTTTTTTTTTTCTCAATTATTAAAGTAGAAATTACAAAAGCACATCAAATGAACTTACTGAGAGAAATAACACATGTTACCAAATGTAGTGAAATCCTATTCACAATGATTTTAGATGGGGTTGCAAACTTTGTTGCAGTAGAAGTCAAGCAATGTAATAAATATCAAATTGGAACTGAAAGTATATTTCGTTGAATTGGATGTTTTGTCATATTGGTAGATAGAAAGTGCCTTCCCTTCTCTGCTTATGATTTTTTTTCTTATAGGGCCCATTTTCATTGATCCAACACCCACTTGATTAAGGCTAGAAATGAATCGACTCTCTCTACTTTTCCCTTAATAAGGAGAAATTGAAAGTAAAATGAAGGGCCTATTTTTGAGTCTAGAAATATGTAGATTCAAAGTAAATTTCAAGGTAATATTCACCAAGTTTGTTGGTAAAGATTACCATTACCCAATGCTTCTTGCAATCACTCATTTTGACGTGACATAAAAGAAGCTTGTCAAGAACTTACTGGTAGGTTTGTCCAATCTCAAATTACGGTTGAAACCTCCACCAGCACCAGCAACAGGTCTTGATCGATCCTGCACAAAAAAATGAATAAACATTATTACTGCCCAAGTAACTTTTCTGCATTAAAGTATAAAAAGTATTAACAAAGTGTTTAATGTTTCACTACATTAAAAAACTCAGTGGCACAACAGCCCATGGGGGCTAAAGCCTCCTGTGCCCATCAGTTTTCTTGACCATGAGCTTTAGGGTGTAAGGCAAATGTTCCAATTTGGTGGTCAGCCGAAGGCGAATCCCAGGGTTTAGTTCCCAAGCATGATAGGTACTCATTTTATCGGCACACTAAAAGAATGAAAGGCTGAGTCGACCATGCCAAACCCGGAAATCGTACCAGGGTCTACACTATGGAAGTGAGAAGCTTTAACATTGAGCCTCTGTGTTTCTTACTGTTTTACATTTAGGTTTAATTTATAAAACTTTTTGATAGGTACAAGTCAAATAGAAGTTCAAAGATGGCACGTCTGCTGACAGATAATAGAATAAAAACAATTTCTCGTTTTTAATCACATAAGTCAAAAATAAAATCTTGAACATAAATTTTAAAAAATCATTCAGTATGAAAAAAAGCCCCCCCCCCCCCATTTTTGATAAGGAATATTGAAAAATGTGCTTAAAGTAACATGTACATTTTGCATTTTGAACATTTTCAAGCTGAATATACAAGATTGGTTGATGCACAAGGAAACTTTAGTAATTTTCTATAATAAAGAAGTTTTATCAAGTTAAAAAACTTTATTGAACATTAAGGTTTAGGTGAGCTTCAATTAAGCTTCATTTTGAGTGTTGTGATTAGAGCCATAAACTCAAAAGACTTTCCCATAAAACAAAATAAATAAAATTAAAAAAAGGGGGAACTACATGAAACAACCACATCTGCATTGCAACATTGTTCTTTGTAATTAAGGCATTACAATGTCAACTTCATGGACTGTTTCAGAAGAGGTGAATATTTATTTCATAGTTATCAAGTTTTTTGAGACTACTGATCTTCATCACAGCTCTGTATTAATCTTTCATACTTTCATCTGATTATCCCATTTATAAAAACTTGGAAATTTTATTAATGATTGGAATATAACAAAGTACTCCAGTAAAAAAGTTATACAAATTATGTTTCAAATGAAATGTTTGTAATACAAAAACATGCTTCTGAAAAAGTAAGAAGAAATAAGCTTTACGAGGTACGCCTGAATTATATAGTATGCCTAAAAGATAACTAATACATTCTGTAATAATCATCTTGCCACCTCTCAATTTGTAATCTAATTTTATATAACTGCCAAAAAGAAAAAAACTCAACTTGATGACAAGAAAAAGTGAAAAATCATGGAGCTATGCAATTTAAAATTTTTCCTTACTGAAAAATTTTTGTACCAAAATGTTTTGAACAATTTTATTTTTTCTACAATAAATGTAAATATACAGGAGGAAAAAGTGCAATGTAATAGACTTGAACCTACGTTTCCAACAGTAATTTTGTATTCTTTTACTTCATTAGCCATACAAGGAAGATGCTTTTCAGTCAATTCAACATCAAAATAAGGAACTACAGCATCAGACAATAAGAAGCTGAAATATCAAGAGAAAATTTAATTTCTAAGAACATTAAATACTTCTATGTAAAGAGAAACAAAATAACTACTAACCAAAGTCGTTTTGAATACCCTAAAGCACAATAGACACTATCTTTTTCTTCGTGAAATTCACATCTAAATTTAAAAAAAAAAAAAAAAAACATTAAAACAACATGAAGTCAATAGTTAATAATATATCTCTGGTATTTAAGTTTAAAAAAACACATTGGATACAAAACAAAATGCAACTGCTACTCAATTAAAAATAAAATTTTACTTCAGAAATTGCAGGATATTTACTTCACTTCAAGGTATAAAATTAATCATAACCTCAGGATTTTCATGACTTATTCATCAAATTTAAATTCATTTGTTATTTTAAGTATGAAGAAAACAATTCAGTTTACATTACACACACAGTTATAGTCAAAATTTTCATTTTTGTTTATTTCCTTTTATGTATTTAATGAATATACAACTAAAAAGTTATAACATAGCTTGTAGCCACTTTTTCTCTAGCCAATTAACAAAAGAAAAAACAGATATCCCCCCCCCCCCATTGTTAGCATATAAAATCAATTTTAAACTCTAATCTAAAGACATGCCAGTAAGCCACCCATCTGTTAGAGCAATATTTAAGAAACTGTGTGCAGTAGGGATAGGCTCTTACAGATATCACTAAAAGCAATAATTTGCATAACATTAAAAAAACTCAACTTAAAACTGTAATAATAACATCTTTTGGAAATTGAAGAAATAGAATAACAAATAACTCATGTTCACTTAGTAAAAAGGTCAATAGAAATAAACGATACCAGAAGTTGCTTGATAAAGATGGGAGGTCTCAGATTAAAAAAACAGGAGAATACAAATAATAAAGAGTACAGTGATATGTATCTTGTAAAATATTAGAATTTCTACAAAAAAACATATTCAGCTGTATGGAATACTGTCACTCTCTTTTTTTCGTAATTAATGGGAGATAAAATAGTGACTTAAAAGATAGAATGGTGACTTAAAAGATAGAATAGTGAATTAAAACTAGCTATTTATTGCAAAAGATTTTACTGCAAAAGTTGAAGAAAAGTAAATATGATCACAGGCTCTAATATAAATATTGTATGCCCATTACAAGTAACCTTTAATTTTTTTTAATCAGCTTAAAAGCACTATGCATCTAAATCTTTTTAGCTTTCTTTCCCTTCCTTAAGTTTTTTTTTTTATTACTCCAATAAAATGTCATACAAATCATGATTTACATGTAGATGTTTGTAAAGCAAAAAAGCATGCGTAGGAAAAAATAAGAAGAAATAAAAGTTTTATAAGGAAAACAATAAAATTTTTGGCATAAAGTTTCTGCATACCTAGTATCAGGATGGAAATCAAAAGTACTTTTTGTCAATAAATCCTCAGCAATGATCACAGATGGAAGAGGTGTGCCGGTCGCATTACGTAGTATTAACAACAAATGAGAAGCATCCCACACATCAAATACATTTTCGGTTCCTAAAACATAAGTTGAGTATAACATATTAAAGATAGAGTCATGATAGGCAGCGCGCCTCTCCAAAAGTGGAGAAGGGGTGAAGGAGAGGAGGGGCAGCTGCACTAAGGAGGGAGGAGTTGACCCTCGGCAGCGTTCGAGAGAGGATGGGGACTCAACGGGAGACTCTTGGTCCCGTTGACACGGGAGATGGCTTGGCTATTTTCTTCTCACAAAATGCGAAAAGGGTTTTAACGGCTCTTGCCAGGTCTATGTTCTTGTCCTAGACTCACACTGTATTATTCACTACCTCATCATTTTTGTAAAAATTAAACCGTGAATAAAAATTCCTTTCAATGGGGCTGCGGTGGCTACTGACCATTTGCAGACCTAGTGCATTCCCAGAGACCGGCAACCATTCTTTCAAGTGGCGACCCTATCGGCGGGATGCCATTACCATGAGAATTTCGACGCCCATGTTCCCCACTAAATGGAGGCACCTGGGCTCTATGCGATGCAAAACTGCACAACCAATTTAATTTTGCCTAGAAATACTATGCATCAAGGGAGAACTTGAGGGATATTTTACATGCTGCATAATCATATGCCATGAATGCTGTCGATTTTCCGCATCTTAAAAATCCACCGACTGGAGTCTGGTTTGATCCCCCGCCTTTGGGCGTAAGAGGCCAGCATCTTAACCACCAGTCCTAGATAAATTTTAAAACTGTCTGCAAACAGAATGAATTTCTTAAAACTTTCTGCAAAAAAAAAATGCTATACTTCTCCATCATATCACTGCCAACAGCAAAAATAAAAAAATATATATAAGAGTACTATACCACTATGAAATCAACTAGTTTTTTCAATTATATTTACTCTCTTTTCATGATTATTAACTGGATTCCATAAAATTGGGGACCAAAATATGTCCTTTACCAAAAAAATGTTCAAATACAGAAATTTATCTCAAACATATCGAAATTGTCTGCAACCTTCTGCAAACAGCGTTCGCGTGTTTGTCTATGTTATCTGGGTCTGTTAACCTCTACACCACTGTCTGTTAAATAAAAACATTGTTGTCCATTATGGGCTCAATCTCATCTTTAATCCCAGGACTTTACCAACATTTAAATGGCCCCCGCTGACCAAGAGCTTATTAGGTTTCATATGTTATAAGAATTACACACAAAGAGAAGAGAGGGCAGCACATATATACACATACTGTTTATATGCGTCACCGAGGTCTTATTATTGGGGGGGACGGACATTGATCTCATTTTGGCTTCAAAAATTTCATAGTGCGGTACGAAAAAGATCTGTAATTTGGGTAGCCAGAGGGAAGGCGTCTATCCCCCCCCCCGGTTTTAGAAACGATTTGTGTGCAAAGATTTACAAAGGTATTTCGTTTTTTATTTTCTTATTATGTTTTCTGAGTATGTTCCCCCTGCCAACCCCCTCTTGCCCCCCCCCCCCTCACCGTAAACTTGAAAAAAAAAAACGTCAAAAAACGAAAATCAGCTTCAATGCTCGTTAACAATTTGTCCCAATACGAAAAGGAGCCGTTTTTTGCCATAGGAAAGAGACTAGTAATAAAAGTGTCGTCTGTACAGCTTTTGTGGTATTCGTTGGGAACCCCGTTTTCTTCAAGTCTGACTGAGAGACATTGCGACCCTTCAACAGAAGCGTAGCTAGGGGGCCCAGCGCCCGTGGCGAACTTAAAAATTGCGCCCAACCCTTCAGAGGTCGCTCTGATGGGGGATCATTGTGTCTTCCCAAAATGTCCTCACTCCAAAAATTTTGATAAATTTATTCGAAAAATTTGCAATCTTTTTTTTTCTTTCTTTCAGCATTTTTTACGATGCTCTGTGTTCCCATTTATGTTATGTGTGCACGATATGTGTGCTTTTTCGTATAATTAGGTAAAATTCAAGTTCTATTTTTACAAGTTCTTTGTTCAATTTAAGAATTTTTGTCTTTCCAAAAATTTTAGTTCGGTGCGATCCTACCTTTCCCCATCATTTCACATACATTCAAAAAACAAATAATTCTTGCAATTCGTTATTGAACATAGTGTGTTTTTTTTCTACACAACAGCTTTTATTTTAAATAGAATTTGTTTTAAAACACTAGAGAAAAATGTATAAATTAAACATAATTTGTGCATTTTAAATAAAAATCAAAACATTGATTCTATTGCAATTAGGAAATCAAAGAAAATATAACAAGTATAATTAATCTGAAATTGGCTTAATATATACGACTCCTTGCATACAGGCAAAATAAAAGTTCGTTATTTTAGGCCCCCGATTATTTTTTATGATTAAAAACTTTTCATTCTATTTAAAATGTTCCAGAGACCCGCAGCTATTTAATATTCATATTATCTGTCAGGGAAGTTAGGAGAGGCAATTGTTCCCTCCCTGGCTTTAAGAAAGTACCAGATGTATTTTCTTGATTTTTTTTTCTTTTTTAATTTTAAATGCAGCGTATACAGACATGGGCCAACAATAAGGAAGGTATTGACGAGTACCACAACGACGGTGCTCGAACTGAGAATGATAAAAAAAGAACCTGACTAGAACGTGTAAATGTGTACCGTTTTAAAAAGTGGCTCGCCCCCCCTGAAGTAGCGTAGAGAACACGCATCTTCCCTCAACATTCACTTGGCGTTTACTTGTTCAGTAACACATGAGAAACAATAGCTATTTTTATTTATTTTGACAATAGAAACAGAAAGAGCACAAAACCGTATTGCACTGGCGGGATTACAAATCGAGCTCAATCCCTCTCAATAATACTAAAACGGTAAAGAGTATAAAGAACAAAGTAGTGATATTTATATATATTTTAAGAAGTGAGAGCACTTCATTAAAGTACATATAAAAAAAATCCAACATACGAAATCGAAACTCACTCAAAAAAGGATTATTCATCAATTTTTCTTCAACCTTCTAACTTTCTACACTGAGCCATCGAAGCACAAACAGCGTTTGAAAACGTTACTCCTTCAAAATCCCGCGCCGCTGTACTTGTACTAATCATTTTTGGAATCTTCATTTAATATTGACTCTTGGTACAAATTTTTAAAATCGTGAAATTGGCAATAGTCGTTTTTTAGAAAACCTCCCCCTCCCGTTTTTGAGAAATACATATTATTCTCTCGCTAGTTTTCGCCACAGAAAAATTTCTACTAACAGAAGCGTTATTTTCTGTCGTCATGAAATTGTATTCCAAAAATCTGTATCCCAAATGCTTTCAACAAAAGCCCGCCGATTTTTAAAATCGTAGAACGTTATTTCCGAAGTATAGTATGTTTTTATAAGTTGAAGTGATATTGTGAAAAAACGGCTGGAAAGAAGCGGAGAGAAAAGGTTTGTTTCATTGCTTCTATCTCTTAAGTGGATGAGACCGGCCGATTTCAGATCAGCCTTATTGTACAGACTTCAGACATCATATAACTAAATTCTATCCTGCCAGATAGTTTTAAGCCGGGGTGGCACGGCAAAGCAATAACAGAGGCACGCGAAGACTTTTTGCTAAGATTTACGAGAAAAAATGTTTCATTTGAGTAAGAATTAAACAGTCAGCCAACCTAAAATCTATTTTTTAACTTTTTAAAAATTTTCAGTTTGTTGGAAAAATACAATGTGACACGCTGAGCTTTTTCTCTCCAGATAGTGGCACTCTCCCTAAAAAGGTTGGCCACCCCTGATTTAAGCTAACATCAGTATATCCAACTGAAATCTACCTAAGCTAAGTTGCACATTTTGTATGGTTTGTCTTGTAGCGTGGGGGCGCAGTTTGCGCTACTCGAGGTGTCTATAAAATTTTCATTTTGATATGTTTGGACTTGACCAAAAAAAAAATTTTTTCTTTAATCTGTCAAATTGCCGCCCCCCTGGCTGCTGCGCCCGTGGCGAGAGCCACTCCTGCCAACCCCTCGCTACGCCACTGCCCTTCAATACCTATCCGCGAATTAAGTCTGCGATTACCCATCCATCTTTCTTCTTTTGACAGTCGACAGTCAACTGCGCTATCACGGAAAAAAAACGGCTATTGAAAGGACAGTTGGTAACAGAACGCTTTCTTGATATCTTCTCTTGTGATGAGAAATGGATCTTTTCTAAGTAACTAAAAGCGACCATTTTAATAAAAGAATGACGTCGTAGAAAATATCTCAGAAAACCACTCAAACTTAAAAATTCAGAGTTCAGTAGAGATTCTAAAGTTTGGGTTTCATAACTTTTTGCAAACGTAGAAAAAAAGAATGAAATTTGAAATACAGTATGAAATAAAGGTATGAAATAAAGGTGAGGGGTGCCAAAATTAGCTAATGTGTAACCAAAGTTAGCTAACTTAACTTTATTCGGTTATTGTCTACATAAGAACTTTCTTTTTTCTGAAATCAATGTATCACTTAATTATTGATTTATTGTAACGTGTGTCCTATTATTTCTGAATTTTTAAGTGAAACTTGTGAAAAATTTTTTGGGGGATGGGAACTTCTTGCCGGGAGACGTGATCTTCGATCCCCACGTATCTTGCCGCAGATGGGAAGTGACATAAAATTAAATAGCTTACTTTATTTTATTCTTTAAAATGTCTTCATACAAAGAACTTTCTTTTTTCAGAAGTCAATGTATCAGTTGATTATTGATTTCTTGTAACGTGTGTCCTCTTATTTCTGAATTTTTAAATTTTTAAGTGAAACGTGTGAAAAAATATTGGGAGGGACTGTCCCCCTCTTCAAAATTATTGGGGGGGACGCGTCCCCGAATCCCCATAGGCCGTGACGCTCGTGATACTGTTGAGTCTTGATAACTTGAATATTCCTTTATCTAAAAGTATTCATTGAAATTACAAACTCTTGAGAAGAATGAGGGAACTACCTATTGCTTGAAGTTCCAATAACTCAAAGTTTTTAGTCAGTTATTTGAGGCTTTAGAGTTATCGAGACTCGACCGAATACATATAACCTCACGAGTAAAAAAAGCACTTTAAAATATTTTTTTTTCTCTCAAATAATGAAGTCAAAGGGTCAAAAAGAGTCAAATGCTCAGTCCATTTTTGGCCCTAAAAGCAAACAATTTCCCAGGATGTACTGTACAAATTTCATAAGATTTTGAGTCTTGAAGTTTTAGAACAAAATAATTCCGGTGCAAATGTACCAATCACCTCAGGGTCAAAAACTTTAGAAATACCCTAAGTCACTAATCAACAGAAAATTGTGAATATTTTATTCTGCTGCTCAGTCATAAAAACATAAGTTGAAGAACACAAATAAATCAACAAATAAACATTTGCTTTGCGATCTTCCATAACCTTTTTTTTCCCAAGCAGGAAAGAATTCAAGTGAAAAAAAAGAAAGAAACTCTTAGTACTGTGAATATTTCAAATACAGCAAGAGGAGTTGCTACAGTGAATATTAAAAAATTATAAATTTTGAGTAATGCTTAATGCAAAGCCATAAGCCATTCAGAAAAGAAAAGTAACAATAAAATGTAAATTCAAATTTGACTTATGTGGTTGAAATTAAACATTAAATGGCATTAAAGTATATATTTCTCATCAACTTAGACAGGTTTCTTTTTATTATGGAAATTTCAAAAGATCCTATATCTCAAATATTAGTGAAACTAATTAACAAGAAAGTTTATATTTATTAATGAAAACAATTTTATTTGGAATAACAAAATTTTGATATCACAAGCAAAATAATCACTAAATAATTTTCAGTTACTTACTAGCTCTATAAGCCAGCCAATCCAAGCACCCTCTTGTAACTTCCATTTCGCTAGCCAGACAAAAAACTGGAGGGTATTCATCATCCTTGTGAGTCGTAGTAAATTTAAGAATTTCATTATACACCTTAACCATATCCTTTTCAGCCCCTTCTTCACCAAAAACACTAATCTGATGCTTATCTTCACCTAATGGCAAAATAAAAATAAAAATGCAATAGTTCAAAAGTAATCTACTTTCTGAAATAGGAAGAAAATTGGCAATAATAATTTATATGAGCAACATAAACAGTGATCATTCAAGATTATGCATTGCTAAATTACAGATAAATATATTTTTGAACAACTGCAAGTTATGCAGGCTGCAAGGAATTACTTATTTGGAATAATTATGAAATTTATTCACACACAGCAATTTGAACCTCATTTAAAGAAAATTAAGAGGCGTTGCAAGCATAACCTCTTCTGTACTGCAAGAAAAAAAAAAATATTTATAACTTCCAAGCATGTTTATGCAATAATATTGCAATTCAGTGTTTTATAGTTGCCAGACATAAGGATTTCACCAGGAGAATCCAGGTTTAAATATACCTATCTTTTGTACCCAGACTTTTTTCTTCCTCATTTTACACTAGATTATTTTTACTGCAATGAGAGATAATTAATTTTAAACTTAATGACAGATCTATTCAAAAATATATTCTTTGTGCTCTTAGCTCAATACTTATGCTCTTTGAATCCACATGGTTTACGTGCTGTGATAAAATATTTTTTGATATAAAGTACATTATGGAGCAGGAAAGTTAATATAACTCTAATTTTAGTCTTAATAACTGTTGCTTTTGCATAAAATATATTTTTTTTAGAAAATTTCAAACTGAAAAAAAAAAAAACTCTAAAATTAAAATTGAATACATGTACGGGACACGCATCATTTTTTAAATACAGTTTTTCTGAAAGAAAAAAAAAGCATTTTTCTAGTTATTTTCTTTAAGAAAATAAATTTATTAAGTTAAACAAACATAAAACTGCACAACTACAACCATATATGCTAAAAGAATAAGAAATAAACTTACTTAGCTGCTTTGCTTTACCAGCATACCCTATGGGTATAGAACCTAAAGAAAAAAAATAAATTTTTTTATGTTTTAAAATTAATAAATAAAGATATGTGTCCTGTCTCCTGGCCACATGAAACGGTTCTGAAGTAGAAACAGCAAAACCCCCAGAGCCTTTACACATATACAATCATGTAAATTATTTCTTCAAATTGAAGATTTGTAAATGTGTGAGTCATGTTCTACTTTAATAAATTTACCGTTCATTAAGTTTCGAGAACCTAGAAAAGTTTTGTCTAGAATTCACTCCTTCAGACTCAGATACATAGATGCTGTGTGAGAATATTTACTGTGAATCTTCTTTAACTTCATACATCTGATAATACTATGAATGTGCATGATGATAAAATCTAATCTAGCACTGAAGGGGTAAAATTATTGCACAGCTGAAAACATTTTTACTTTATTACATGATAAAAACTAGTCAAGATTTGAAAAGAAAATTAAAACAGAATAGCCTGAAGCGACTTTGTTTTCTAAACTGAAAATATTTCAGCGTGCAGTAAAACAACGTGCTGGTTACAGAAAACATTTGCAATTAACTTACCTGGATGTAAAATTTTATGATATTCCCTATGAATTCCATGTTGAATGGAATACTCCATCAAGCCTACTTCTATAGGTATGTAAGCTTCTGCTTCTTGATGATGGCATAAAATATTGAAGGAAAGAAAGTAAATAATCTTTCTGGAAGTAATCTCTGAAATAAACAATGAAAATAAATTATTACACATACAATAGAGGGTCAAAAATCAGAGCGCATAAAGTTTTAATTAGAGGTGAACCGAAGCTTCGGCCTGGCCGAAGCACGAGGTGTGATTCAGCCGCTTTGGACTATAATAATTTATGTTGTACATATTTTCATTTTACTTTTATAATCACACAAGAATATTGTTCATTAACCTATAAACAACTAAAAAATATAATAAAACATAGAAGAAAATTATATGTTATTAAAATGGTAGCGTGAACCAGAAACTTTTCAATTATTAAGTGTATATTTCATTTCACTTGAATATTTTTATGAAATAAATCATTAAAATTACATTTAGTTTATAATTAAATGAACAACTCTCTCTGTTGTTTCAAAGTGAAGATAGTAAAATACAGTAGCCCCTCGTTATATCGCTCATTCGGATATATCGTTCTTTTCTTTTGTCTCCCCCCCCCCAAAAAAAAAAAACTTTTAGTTCGAAACCATTTTTGAGAAAATATGTAAGGTGCTTAGAAAAGGTCTCTTTCTCATTTATTTTGTCATCAATGAACAAAACGAAGGTTCTTCTATTCTTCTGAATTCGCTGAAAAGAAACAGCAAATTCCTGTCACCCAAACTTGCATACTGCAGACAGTTTGGAAACTACTGAACACTTTCTTTTGTATTGATACAATGAGTGAAACGCATCTGGTAAGTATCAAGAAAACACACGCCCCTTCTCTGACTGCCTTTTAGTGAAGAAAATATTTGTTCTTGGTTGCACGAATTAGGATTTGCAGCAAAGAAAACAACTATTTTTAATGACCTCGGTTATATCGAGCTTTTTTCTTGTCCCCCGAAAAGCGGATATAACGAGGGGTTACTGTATGACTTTTTTTTTACATTTCTACTGTTGACACATAAAAAATTTGTTTTTAACATCACTCCATCTACAGTTTAATAAAGTCAAAACACAGTAGAATCTCGAAAATCCAAGTCTCACAAATCTGAGATTTCGGTTAATTCAAGGTACTTTATTGATATTTTAAGGGTTTTCTTTCACAGCTAAAAAGATTACACAAATCTGCAACCAAAAAACTGCATGGGATATTTTGAGTGTTTATGTTTTTCGGTGTGTTGAATTCGAAAATGACCTTTGTTTTTGTCCATCACGTACAGTTTTTTCGCAAAATGTGTGTATTCAGTGTGGTAATGTACTATTTTATCTCTTCATAGCTGAATAAATGCAATTCTAATTTACGAATTCAAAGAATTGTTTACTACAAATAGTTTTTCTTGTTCCTTGGATGTCAAAGAGTACCCAGAGTTATAAATACTGAAAAACAAAGGGAGAGAGCGAAGGCGGGGGTCGGATGGGGGAAAGTGCAAACAGGACTGTTACACTCGCCTACAGAGCCACATTGATCAGGTTCACAAATGGTGCAATAGGGTGGTCAAAAAAAAAAAAAAAAAACAATTTTCGAATTTCTTTTGAGGCACCCCCCTAAAAAGTGCCAATGGGCTAGAAAATGAGATTTGCAAAGTTTTAGCTTAATCGGATAATATTAACACGTGCCACAAAGAGGGCAAAGTTAAGAAAAACAGCAATTTTTAGCCAAAAATTGTAGGGTTTACTCTGTAAAACCTAAACTACTGATCCTAGAAGCTTTATTTTGGTCTCATTTTGTAGGAAATTTTATTCTCCTTTAGTCTAATCTTATTTAAAGTTTCGAAAAACATGATTGAATATTTTTCAGAATTTTCACAAGTCAGGCAGCGTAAATCCTCGAAACTGCAAGTAACATGGGGAAATTTTTTTTTCAACTAATATTTTGAGGCACCCCCCGAAAATGTGCTAATAGACCAGAAAATGAGATTTGCAAAGTTATGCTACAAAAATTGTAGTTTTTCCTCTGTAAAACCCAAACTATTCATCTTAGAAACTTTATTTTGGTCTCATTTTGTAGGAAATTTCATTCTCGTTAAGTGCTATCCCATTCATTTTTGCTATCATGTCCAAAGTATTTATTTGGCACTTTTCAGGTTAAATCGTAGAGTATCAAAAATAAGAAATTTTCATCCAAAAACCTAAAAGCATTACAATATTCAAGTACATATATTTGCTTATTGTTGGATTTACTTTGTCAATTAAAAAGGGGGCATTTTCACGGTACTTAATAAATAAATGAAACAAATTCCTGTGTTAAAATAGAGGAATTAAGGGGTTAAGACGGAAAGCAAAGAGTTAAAATGACAATAAAAGCTTTAATGCACCTTTATACTTATACTGTTAAATTATGTAACATTATTTTACTACTCTTTACATACAAATTAAATTGCTGATGGCTTGGATGGGATACCTTTTGATTAATGAGGAAACTGTGCCTGCATTTAGCATACAGCATTAACTTGTAATAAAAGCTACCATTGCCCTTTGTCAAAGAGGAACTGAAGCATGGAATTAATTTTACACCTCTTTCAGCTGTGTCATGGAATACTATTAAACTATTTACTGTCTTTTTAGCTTTAGTATAAAATTGGTTTTTACACGATTTATATGGGTATACATTGCAATCGTCTCTAGGCTGCATCTTTTTAATTTCACAACAAGAAAGTTTCGATTTTCGCCTAAATTGCTTATTTCTAATATTCTCATCTTCTGTATCTGCTTTGAATTGCTTTTTATCTAACACAGATCAACAGATCATTCAGCTGGAAATTTTTGAAAAATATTTGCTTGAGGACCAGCAGATGTATTTCCATTTTACAACTAAAAACTGCTTTTAAAACAACTTCTAAGATGCGGTGGAAACATGCTGAATACGGAAAATATTTCTGTAACAACGCAGGTTTCCTGAAAGCTAGCACTATTTTCAGCAGTGGTATCAAAATACATTTCATGATTTTTTTCAACTGAGCCCCCATGCTCAACTACTGAATATACAGCACTTACTTGTACACGCCCATGCTGTTTTTAAGGATGAGAACACCTATCATCTGCTCTTCAACACCACTAGTTATAAAAATTGCTAGCCTCTAAATTGTCTTTGTTAAATAAAAAAAACTGGATGAGATTTCTTATCCCAATACACAACAGCTCCTTCCAAGTCTAAATTCCTAAATCGATTTTTGATAAGATTAAATCTTTGTTGACGAAATTGTTGTCTACAAAAGGGTATGACGTTTCTACTGAAAATAATTTGACGGTCATGATTTAATGACTCTTCTGTAGCTGCTACTATCCGTTTTACGAATCCCGATGAGAAACATCAAAGTGGTTATCAAAGGAAAATCCTTAACTCTTTGGTTTTGAATGGCATTTTTGGATCTCTCAGCATTCTTCGCAGCTTTCTTCTCTCATCATACAATTTTTCTAGGTTTGTAACGTAGGTTTTAGATCGTTCGGTTGGCCTCTTAGCTTTCTCACAAAAAATGAGAACTCCCTTTGGTTACTTGAAGCTTTTCTGAACATCAGTTTAATTTGACGCAAGTTTTAAAGATAGAAGGTAAGATAAGAAGGTGACTTGGAACCTGTGATTTGATGAGACATGCGGCTATTAAAAATTGTCTTTCTGTCTTAAATTCATGCCTGTTGATCTCTGGAAACCGAAGGTGGAGCCATTCTCCATTAAATCTCAAGGATTGTGTCCCAAACTAGTTGCTTGACGACTTGCAAAGCGAACAACTATGAATACTACATTTATAAAGTGTTGTGGGGTGTCTTAGCGATTTTTCGGCCTTCCCACAATAGACATTGCGATTGCACCTTTCGATAATTGGGAATCATAGTTTTCTCCCTTCCCCCTAGGGGGTCGAAAGCCCTAATAAGGCAGAGATTTTTAAGCTAATATTCAGCCCTGACAGCTAAGGAAGAAAGCGGCGTTTTGTATTTAGAGAGGTTAAGAGATGAAAGGGTTAAGTGACAAAACAGAAATTGCGAGTAATTAAAGTTCAAAGTTTTATTGTTGTAGTTATTGCAGCTTTTTTGTTTTCTGGTTTTGTCATTAGTGTGCTAAATTGGTCTATTGGTATCTACTGTTTGATTTACCAAGTTTTATTTGCTCACCTGTATCTACTGCTTACCATTGTAGAGAGTGTTCATTTCTTAAAATGTAACTTAGCCCCTTCATTCTCCACGCCTTCATTTATGGCTTTTACTGCTCATTTCATAAGCTTTACTCGCAGTTATTTATTTTATCTATGAGTTTCAAAGACAAATTTATTATATATTCGTAATAATATTGCTGTTTTTTCTCTGAAAAGTCAACGTTATCCGTAGATTTCATCAAATTTACTAAAAGAACTTATTAATTTACATTTTAATGATTTATTTTTTCTAAGCAATTTCGAGGAGCCTGACTTGAAAAATTCTGAAAAGTATTCAATCATTTTTTTCAAGACTTTAAATAAATTAGACTTCAAGAAAATAAAACTTCCTACAAAATGAGATCAAAATTAAGCTTCTAAGATGAATAGTTTTGGTTTTACAGAGGAAAAACTACGATTTTTGGCTAAAAATTACTGTTTTTCGTAATTTTACCCACTTTGAGGCATGTGTTAATATTATCCGATTAATCTAAAACTTTTCAAATCTCCTTTTCTAGTCTATTGGCACATTTTAGGGGGGGGGGGGGTGCCTCAAAAGATTAGTTGAAAAAAAAAAAATTCCCCATGTTACTTGCAATTTCGAGGATTTGCGTTGCAGCCTGACTTGTGAAAATTCTGAAAAATATTTAATCATTTTTTCGAAACTTTAAATAAGGTTAGACTAAAGGAGAATAAAATTTCCTACAAAATGAGACCAAAATAAAGCTTCTAAGACTAGTAGTTTTGGTTTTGCAGAGTAAAAACTACAATTTTTGGCTAAAAATTGCTGTGTTTCTTAACTTTACCCTTTTTGCAGCATGTGTTAATATTATACGATTAAGCAATAACTTTGCAAATCTCATTTCCAGCCCATTGGCACATTTTAGGGGGGTGCCGCAAAAGATTAGTTGAAAATTTAATTTCCCCATGTTACTTGTGACCACCCTAATGGTGCACTGGGTTCTTGGAATTATAAGGATTTATCAAAATAAGCCTCATAGTGATAAGAGATAAGGAATGTGAGAGATTTTTTTTTTTTTTTGCTCTTCGTTAGATTCATTTATTAAAGGTGTTGGTTTGTGTTTTAGTGTGTGTTTCTTTTTAGTTAATTACCCTCTCTTATCAGATCCAGGAAAATAAATAAATATTTGAATAAGTAGAACTGCTGCCACGGAGAGATCGTCTCCGTGACCTCTCTCCGAAAATAGTCTCAGTGACCAAGCTCAGGACCAAGAACAACTGGATAAATCCGCCGAGCCATAGTTGGTACAAGAGCGATCGAGGCTGTCTAGCTACCAATATCAACTGGCAGTACCAAACAGCCATCACAAGACTCTGCAGTGGACACATCAAGTCCCTCAGGTATATAGGTCAACACTCGCGGTCGCCAGTCGCCAAATGCGACCAATTTTCACAATTTGGCGATCATTATTTTCACTGAGGTCGCCAACATGGCTACCATTAAAAAATGCCCTTTCCCAACCTTGACATGTGACCTTTTCCCAAATCTTCTTGTCCACTAAACATTCGGCAGTCCGATCGCCGGGGGCGTAGAAGGGGGGTGGTATTATACTCTTATCCACTTAAAATTCGGCTGAAAATATATCGCTTCTTTAATAGAAACACGTGCCTCGCCAAAAATAGCGCACCTGGTTTGAGATTTTAATCCTTTTGCATCTTGATAATGTTTCAATAATTTTTGAAGTTTTGAGGCGTTTTGTTATCTGTTAATGTAACTCGGCTCATTTTATACAGTAATTTTGTAATATATTTATTAAAAAAATTTTAATTGCTCATTGTAATATTAACCATTGAAACATAGCTTGACTCATGCCACCAAAAAGCACGTGGCTCACCGAAATGCGGGCCGTGTTTGAGCTATCAATCTTTTTGCATCCTGATAATATTTATATTATTTTGGAACTTTTGAGACTTATGTTATCTGCTACCACAACATATCTCACTTTACTCATTAATTGAGGGGTTTTTGGTTTTTTTTTTCATTATTTTAGTTGCTTGTTCATATCATTCAATGTTAACCAAAAAAAAAGTGAGTTACCGCCGTGCGCAGAAGTCACACGTGCCTCGCCGAAAGTTGCGTATCTTGTTTGGGATTTCAATCCTTTCGCATCCTAAAAATATCTCAATTATTTAGGAATCTTTGAGGCATCTTATTATCTACTACCGTAGCTTGGCTCATTTTATGTATTATTTTTAATTTATTTACTAATTAACCTAATTTTAAATCGTTTATATCATGTGACCTGAACCTTAAAAGTAGTTCGACGCCCATGCCAACAAAGAAACACGTGATTCAACAAAAATTGCGGCCTTGTTTGAAATTTCAATCTTTACATCCTGATAATATTTAAATTATTGTAGAAGTTTTGAGGGATATTATTATCTGCTCCCATCTATACCTTGGCTCATTTTATTCTTTTGTTTAATAATCATTTTTTACTTAAGAATATTTTGCTGCTTGTTTATACTTTGTGATTAAAACCAAAAAAGAAAGAGAAAAGTGTTTTGACACCAAAGGTCGGGTTTTTACCGAATTTTGAATGTCTGCTCTTGCTATACATAATAAAAAAAAATCAGATAAAATATTTTTGAAGTGTCTTACAACAGGGGTTGGCCCGAGTTTAAACCATACTGTCCAAACTTAAATTTTATTGAAATGTTTTTTTTTGTTTTTTTTTTTTTTTTGTTTTGTGAACAAGTAGCAAAAACAAATAACAAAAGAAATGTTTTATTTTTTTCTTCATAAGAGCAAGTTATAACTTATTTATTGAATTTTGAACATTCAAATATGGGTATAATCAAACTTTATTCTTGATTTTTACCAAGTTACATTGAAAATTTTTTAATTTTAAGTTTGGCTACCATTTTCTGAAATTTGGCTACCATTTTGTGGGGTGTTAGTAGCCATTGGCTACCAATTCAAAATTTGAGTGTTGAGGTATACTCAGGTATTCAACTGGAGTAAAAGACTATGCCCTGTGTAAAACTTATCACTGCGCAGGCTTCTCCAGACCACATTCTATCCTGCCTGGGTCTATCCACTGAAGACTTGAGGGATGGACCAGGTATAGTCATTGACTTTTTGAAGGTGAAGGATTTGTTGGACTTGATCTAGCTCTGCTAAATCCCAGGGATTTGAAAGAAGAAGAAAGAAGAGGAGTGATGAAGCAATTTATCAAGTCTTTTCCAAAAGATGGAGACTGTTTCAAATATGTTTGTTCGAAGTTTCCGAAATTGTCTGAAGCTGAAGTGAAACAAAGAACGTTCAGAGCACCTGACATACGCAAACTTTTATCTGACAAAGAAGCCTGGAACTCATTCAAGGATGTGGAGCAAAAGTTTTTAGGAATTAGCAAAGACTCTGGATAGAAAAACATCGTTAAGAGGATGTTGGCTGTATTCAAAGCTCAGCACTGCAAACATGAGTTTAAAAGTCCATTTTCTACGTTCACATGTACACTATTTATCCGAAAACCTTGGTTGCTTTTCTAAAGAACAGAGTGAAAGATTTCATCAAGATGTGAAAGATATAGAGAGATATTGTCGAGGTAGATGGGACATAAATATGATGTCAGACTTTTGTTTAGGGTTCATACTCAAATTTGAAAGTTAAAAGTAAGGAGTTTTGCAGGAGCTAATTTCAATTTTTAAGGAGTGTTTTCTTGATGAAAGACGCATGTTCTTAACAGATAAAAAATAATAATAAAATTCACAAGTCTTGTATTATTTATTTTTTCCAACAATATATTGAATAACATAAATTGAAAGTCAAATATGAATTTACAACTTCTTAAATATTAGCTGACTGCAAATAAAATTCAAATACCGAAGGGGGAGAGGGGGTAACCATAGAAATATTTTATTTTGAGAATAAATCATAAAACAGTAAAAAATGAAAAAAAAAAAAAAAAGACTGATTGCAAATTAGTACTTTCTCAAAAACAAGACACTTATTAAAAATTTCACAAGTCTTATATCATTAATTTTTTTCCAACAATACATTGCATAACATTAAATTTAAAGTCGAAAACATTCATTTAATGCTTCTTGAATATTAGCCCAACTCAGAATAAAATTCAAATACACACACAAGAGGGGGGGGGGGTTAACCATTGAAAAATATTTCATTTTGAAAATAAATTCAAAAAAAAACTGAAAATTAGTACTTTCTAAAAATCAAGGCACTTATTAACAATT
The DNA here is from genome assembly GCA_038373865.1 of Uloborus plumipes. NCBI lineage: Eukaryota > Metazoa > Arthropoda > Arachnida > Araneae > Uloboridae > Uloborus > Uloborus plumipes. The sequence goes on from JAXGGA010007637.1 coordinate 50,328, forward strand.
TCGTCAATAGAATATATATAAAAAAATAAAATAATTATTAAAATTAAAATGATAATAAGCTAATATAATTTCTACTTCAATAATTAAAGATATGATAGTAGAGGCCAAAATAACTTTCAAATTTGTTAAGCTTTTGACGATTGACACCCTTAAGAGCACAGAATTTCACTTAAAGCTTTTCAACTTAATGATTCAAACAGAAAAATAAAATGAAATTTTAGTTGTTTACTTCTTGACAGAGAATAGTAAACATCACAAATGCAAAAAGTCCTATTCCAATGGCGGATGCAAAGAGATCGCGATTTTCATAATGAACACGTTAAACAATCAAGACAGAAGAAAAAAATGGCATATTTAAGGATTTATTAAAGTAAAATTATCATAATTTACATTTTAAAGCTCTTTGATAAACTTATTATTAATAGCAATCAACTTAATTGAAGGCAAATTTGTGATTTCAATTTTAATTTTTTAACTCTCATGGGGAACACAGGATTTCGTTTGAAAAATTTTAATTTTAATTTTAATAGAAATAAAAAGACATTTTACTGATTTGTCCCTTCACAAAGCAAAGTAAACATCAAAAATCAGAAAAATTTGATTCTCTACCTGGATGCAAAGAGATTGCATCATTGAAAATGTAGGCATCAAAAGTATTAAAACGGCAAATAAAAGAATGTATTAAAACAAAACAATTTTAGAATGTCATTTAAACAGGTCTAGATGATGTAATTATTAATTTTATCGATATAATCGCGGAAAATTTGGAGTAAGGAAAAAATTTCGGAAGTGAGAAGATAAAGGCATAACGAAAAATACTGGATTTCCTGTTTTAACTCACGAAAAATACCGGAATTCAGGTATCATACCCGAACACAATTCACCATTTGGGATTGGTAGTAGAAGAAAATACTTAACAGAAAAAAAAACATGCATAAACAGAATAAAAAATAAGGAGTTTGTAAGGAGATGATGGCAAAATTCAGGAGTTTTAAGGGCCCTTATTTTTTCTTGTTAAAAAGCAGGAGTCTATAAGGAGTTTGTAAGGAGCGTACGAACCCTGTTGTTGGATGCTCAAGTGATAAACTTAAGTTCCAACCAGCGAAAAAGTAAGAGGAGGGAGCATCGGTGAACAGAAAAAATGGTTTTACGGGTGAAAAGATGTAAACACTAAACTTAATTCATTTTTTAAAATGTGCTGTAATGAGTAAAAAAATTGTACAGCTTTTTATTCCAATAAATACATGATTTTCTTTTTAACTTTAATTTTTGACATTGACAATTATACCCTCATTTATTACAAAAAATCTGTACGTGATAGAAAAAAAAATGAAGCTCATATTCGGATTCAGCACACCGAAAAACATTAAAATCAGTTAAAACATCCTATGCATCTGTTCAAGAAATTTTTTTTGCAGACCTGTGTTATTTGCTTTAAAATCTGAAAATAGAAATATTTTTGCTGTTGTAAAATTTATTTTGGTTCATTTGATAAAGTAGTAAAAAAAAGAGTATTAAGAAGTTGGTGTTGATAACACTCGCCAAGTGTCATGAAATATTCTTTGATCACTTGTCATGACGTAGGAGTCGGAGGCCGGTGTATTGATTTGATTATTACAAGAAACACATTTATTATTAAATTAACATTTAGCAGACATATAAAATTAATTAGATTTGATTGCATAGTATAATTAAATTTCACTTTCATGCTACATGCAATGATGTCGATGGTTGATTGACTGGGAAGACGTGACATTCATTGAATAGGTTTTGTGCCCATTTAGAAGTGTTACCACTAACTCGAAGTTTATGAAATATACTACTACAAGGCATACATTAAGACCAGGGGTGATTGTGAATTCATAAAAAATACCTGAAAGTTTTGAAGAGAAAATGTGTGTATGGGGTGGGGGGTGCTTTTTAAAAAACCAAGGTCCCTATTATTTAAGCACACCTAATTTTATAGTTATACATATTTAATAATAAATAGCCTTTCATAAACAAATAAGACACATTTCATACATTCGAATAGTTTCATAATTTTTAGTCAAAAAAAAAAAAAATAGAATGGCATCTTAACATTTTTGGCCGAGGAAAATTACTAGTAATTATCAGAATATCACCGAAAATTCAAAATATTAAAAAATATCGAAGGTGGGAAGACAAAAGCATAATTAAAAATATTTTATTTCCAGTATTTTCGAGCATGAAAATACCAGAATCGATCATGAAAATACCGGAAATCTGGTAAAAAACCGAAACACAATCACCCCTGATTAAGACATGCTTTGGAAATACGGTCGGCCTCGCTTAAACAAATATTGTCGGTTCCAAGAAATGTTATTTGATTAAGTGGAATATTTGTGTATGCAAGGATCTTTAACATTGCGTCTATGGCACCGGTTTCTGGAAGATTTATTTGTATAAGCGGGGTATTTGTTTATCCGTTACCCGATTAAGCAGGGACAACAGTAATAACTTGTTATGCCCCCTACTCCTCCAAGAAATCTTGAAACACTTAACTAGGACACCCTATTTATATGCATGTGTGTGTGCACACTAATAAAAGCAAAAATATTGAAGCTACCTTTAAACTGATCAGTTGCAAAAGTGTCAGCATTACAGAACCTCTGAATTCCTTGGATCATTTCATTTACCTTTCTCTCTTCTTCTTCTCTTTCTCTAATATTATCCTGAAAAGAATAATAAAAAAGAAACATTTCACATCGGCTTCTTGATTATTTCAGCAACTTTCTCTGACATGTAAGACTGAACTTGCCCATCTTCTAGCTAAATGTTTTAGTAGTTATATTTGATCCATGCAGGGCTGCCAACCTTATTAGGGAGCTATGTGTAGTCAGAAGGAAAAAAAAGTGTAGTTTCCAGTGCTTAAGTGTAGTCTAGCATGGTTCAAAAATCCCCCCCTCCCCAACCATGATACGCCGATATGCTTAAATCTGTTAATTACACAAAACAATTTCAAAACAAATCCCAATTTCAAACAAATTCTTTACATAAAACAATTGCAGGAAAATGATATTTCATTTTTTAAAATTATTAATAGATAATGTTAATTATACTGTTCTGCAGTTCTGAGTTTTTTTAAAAACAAGTCAAACTGAAGATTAGTCAAATGACAGCAAATTCACAGAAAAACTTGGCAAACAAATTTCCAAAAGAAATTTTTAATCCAAATTCACTCATTCTTTCATTTAATTTAGTAATGCAACAGGATTAAATAAAGAAAAACAAAAAGTGAAATATTTTATCTATGAAGATTGTTTTAATAACAATATAAGGTTGCCCGTTTTGCTTAAGCTGTAGTTCATCAGGAAATTCCTTCAAATAAAATGATTCGTTGTTATGAATCATACTTGTTTTTTCAATTCATTAAGCATTCCGAGTTTCAGGGCAAAGTTCATTCAAAGTATTCAAAGAACAACATCCAAGTTCACTATCCAATCAGGATGAAGATGACGTTGCGCGGCGCCGCCCGCCGCGCAGTTCTTCCTCTCCTGAGGGAAACAGCTCCGGTGACGTCATCGCTCCGATTACGTCATCGATGCGCTCAGGAGTGGAGTGAATGACTTGTGTAGCGGCGCTTGTTTGGCATTCGTTTTAAACGAAAGATGCCATGCGAAATGACACTGAAATCGACTCAAAAAAGCATCATCTGCACATTCAACATACAAGGAACAAAAAAAAAAAAAAAATTCTCATTAGTTTGCATGATTATTCAACGAATGCGTAGAATTTGCTTCTCCTTGCGTAGTGCGTAGTAAGCTGGATGAATGCGTAGTTACTACGCTAAATGCGTAGTAGTTGGCAGCCCTGTCCATGTAACTAACTTTATCACACTTGTCTACAGACTTCACCAGATGGCTCACCAGCTACATAATTCACTTTAAGATTATGCTAGTTTGCTTCTAAATACCATGAACATTAAATTTAAAATGAAATAGCATTTATTTTATTATTGTTTTTGAGATTTAAGCTAATGAGAAAGAAGAAAAAAAAAAATACAAAAAATTAAAATGATAATACAAGAACATTTGCTTAAAATTTTGTATGAACTCCACTAAAGAAAGTAACAATTTAACAAAAATCATGAATAAAAATAAATATTTAAAAGTAAAAATAAATAAATAGTCAAAAAAAAAAAGAACAAAATAAGTGGATATATAACAGTAGATATTAAAATAACTTCCAACTTTCAATATAATTGAAATGTTTACAAAATGCAAAAGGATTGAAATCTAAAATCAAGGATGCAACTTAAGGCGAAGCACTTGCTTTTTTGAACATGCACGTGTAGTAAGTTTCAAAAAATGAACTACATCAAAATAGGTGTCATCTGTGGAGAAGAAAACCTTTTGAGGATTGCTTGCAAAAACACTCAAATTTGAACTTTCTTTGAGTTAAAAAAAATAACTCATGAAAATGGGAGAAAATGGTAAAAAACGGGAAACCGGGAAGCTAGGGTAAAAACAGGAGTCTCCCGTTAAAAACAGATAAGTTGGCCAGTATGCTTTATTTTTGCCCCTTGGCAAAATTGTTTTCACCGGGACTATTTTTCTTGACTCTTTTACAACTTTGGTAAAAACTTTTCAAACGTACACATTAAAAATTATATGTACACAACTAGAAAGTCTCTTCTGTTGGAATAAGTGGATCGAATACTTGTGTATCTTTTGAGCGAGGGTTTTTAAAAAATTCTAGGCACGTCAAAGAGTTGCCAAGAAACTGCGAAACATTGCAAAATGTTTGCAGTTATATTTGAAAATGTTAAGGAAAAAATGCAGCTTTTAAATTTTTATATTAATAACATGAGCTATCGTTAAAATTAAAAAAAAAAATGGGCAAAATAAGCTATTGCAGCTTGCCAGCCACCACTATGTTATGTAATAAATTTATAATCTCGGCTTCGTGTATCTATTTACTTTGTGTAAGCGGTTTTCAATCAGGTTCTTCAGAAATCCTATCTTTTATGAAATAAGTTTTAAAAATGTCTGGCACAAAATTGAACAAAACCTTTGAAGGCATAGAACAGAAAAGAGATAGTAATAAGTTTAAAGATTCAAGTGTAAGTTTTTGTTTTAATCACTAGATAAATCCATTATTATTAGAGCTGATTCTGTGCTCGAAATTAGCGGTCGGTCGTTAGTCGTATTTTGCAACTTTAAATTTTGTTTTGACGACCGCGATTTTGAACCTAGTCGTCATTTTGATGCCTAACTTTTGTTTCCCCCGCCTCTTTCCAGCAGCCCAAGGTTAGTTTTCAAAACATCAGCAGCAGAAAAGAGGCCTGGTATTATGACAGGAGTACCAGTATCTGCCCTTTCCTCCCACCAAAGACATGACTGTGCTTTTTGTTGCTTTGCACCTCTTTCCCCTTAATCCTTTCTTCCCTTCTTTCTACCCCCTTCCCTCTCCTGGAAATCGCTCGTTCCACGCTGGTTGATGGAGTTTGACTCATCGCTTCCTGTCAACTTTGCCAAATACCAAAAAAGAAAAAAAAAAAATCTTCAACTGTTTGTGCTTCTTTGGCAATTTAAACTGTTTAATAAAAGGCTTATCTCTTGCATATTGATATACTTAATGACTTTGACATGTTTTGCATTGAAATTTTACAATTTGACTTTTTTTAATGCTTAAGCTGACTTTCTTAAACAATTTTTAATTTGATCGTACTAAGTGAGGTTTCTGAGCATTTTAATCTTTTTCTTTCTTCTTTTTTTTTTTACTGTTTGAATGCAACAATTAACAACGGTTCTACGAAAACACTACAGATTAATTCATTTTGTCCGATTTCCTAAGCACATGAGCACGGAAAAAAGGCTTAGCACATTGTAGTTGTGCAGCAATCTCATCATCTGTTTCTCATTTGCACCTCTTCTGATAATTTCGTGAATTTCACACCATGCAAAGCCTATTTAACTAAAATACAAGGATATTTTTTGCGCCCCTTGTCCTTTAAGATTCCTTTGATTTAGTATTTTTAATTAGAACCAAACAATTACTAACTTTTCAAGAGGGAATAAATATGGAAAATATCATTAACATGGACATTCCCAGCAGCTGTGTCTTGCATATGGAGGGTTCAGAATACAAGTGAGCCAAGTTCACTTTTTGTCTTTTTCGAGTTAGCAGCACAATAGCATGCACTAACTAAAATTTCAGTGCAATAATGAACAAAGTCTTAGTTCCGATAATATATGATATATTTATAATCTAAAAAAAAAAAAAATAGGTAGGCTACTGCAATGAATTGAACTTTAAATCTCTGTAGCACAAATAAACTTTTTATAGACTTTATTCACTTGCATTCTGAGCCCTTCATGTGACAGCATTTTTGAAGTACAGTACGTTTGTTCTAAACAGTTATGATTCAACAGAGTAAAGTCCAGACCACCACGGGCCTACTCCTGAAAATTAAGTAACTTTACTGTAACCAAGGTTGGCTTTTTGCCGGCAGATACCGGTTTTTGCCATGCCAGTGGCAAAAACTGGTTATAACCGGTAAAAACTGGCAGAAACTTAAAAATCATCTTTAATAACTTTAATAATTACAAATTTGATCAAGTGAACCAAAAATATAACTTCATTTCGTCACCTAAAAACTTGGTATGCAATTAATATTTAGTAATTTAATGTAAAAGTTGAATTACAAGACAAATTTTTGACGCAAAGTAAATTTATCATTGAAATTGCCATGCATTACAAATTTTAACCTTGTAATCATGTAGGTAACCAACTTTTCAGTTTGTTGTTTATAAATATATTTTATTTACAATAAATGTAACGGATAGACTTTCAAATATCCATATGAAACAAATACTTAATTTTAGCTTTTATTTTTATTATTCTCTGCAATTCAAAAATTTGTCATATTACTCTTGACATAACTGAATGAAGCTACTTTCAAATAGTTTCATGCCTGTTTCTTGACAGCATTGCTAACTAGATCTGCAGGGCTTGAGAGAATCGTTGCAAATTTCTTATTGGTGCACAATAAATTGAGAAATTATTTATGTTTTGAAACTGCATGCAAACTTATGCATTGTTATAGCTACTGCAGAGTGCAAACAATGTAACATTTAATTTAGAATGGCAATAATATTGTAAATAAACTGTACTCTGGTGAACACTTAATATTTTTTTCTATGTATATTACATGCCAGTAATTATTCTAAAGTCAATTTTTGAGTTTCTGCCATAATAGTGGCAGAAAGGGGTTTCTGCCGTGCCGGTTTTAACCGGTTTCTACCAGTGGTTTTTACCTCGGCAGAAACCTGCCAACCCTGACTGTAACCACCCCATCCATTGCAAAAAAAAAAAACTTTATATTATACCTTTAACCTTTTTTTCCTATACATTTTTACGTTTTTTGTTTCTCTTCTAATTTATTAATTCATTGTTTTATATGTGTTTTAGAGCTCTTGTCATTTTTTGTTAGTTTTCATCATTTAACATTATTATTTTGGACCATGGAAGAAAAAGTATTGAAACTCAATTAAGTTTCTAATATGTTGTACCATTAAGGGTTCTCGGGTGGGTTTGCTGTGCCCTGTGGGTACGTAAACAAGACCTTTATTACTCCCTGTAAATTTGCTTTTGTTTTAGTTTAACATGTTTTTACTTGCTTTTCAACTTAAACTATATTTTACATTTCATTAGGACAGCTGCGCTCGCAAACTCCCTGGGGTCCGCGAACTACACTTTGGGAAACTCTGCAATGAAGTGTGCCTAATTTAATAAAACTGGATTTTGTTCTAATTTTGATGATTTAATTCATTATAGAGGTTAATTCAATTAACCGGCATTCACTGTATTAGTACATTTAAGACAAAAAAAAAGTGTAATTCATTGTTTAAGTGAATGAAAGCAATGCTCCAACCAGAGGTCGAAATTAGTATTAGTCAGTTAGGTGCCAATGGCACCTGATATTTTTTTCTTAGTTGCCAAAATAATTTCCTTGGTTGCAATTTCCAAATTAGGTTGATTAGGTGCATAAATTTTGTTAAGATTTATATAAATAATATAATAGGCATGAAAATTCGAATTTTAAGGATCTCAAATACGAATGCTATGTGGCTATTACTATATTGGAATTTAATAAAAAGAATACCCCTTTACTCCCTCTCTTTCTCTAAAAAAAAAAGAAAAGAATGATTATATTTTTTTGCTAATAAACTTGGTTGTATTTTACCTTTTTTCTGCAGTCTTCACTTTTCAATAATTTTCTACACTGGGTTTGGGTTTTATACGACTAAGTTTTTTTTCTTTGATGTTGAATTATTCTTTGAGGATCAATTGTTGATTTTTTTACAAATATAATAAACATGTGAACATATTTTTTCACTTGAAACACCCAGAATGGCATTCAGAGGGGGAAGAAAGGGCTAAAAACAGATTTTTGATAAAATGTTTTTATATTTTTATTTTTCTTCATATTTTGATACAAATTTTCAAGTACTGTTGAGCTAAAAATATGGACAGGTTAAATAAATGCTCAACATAAAACAGATTGAAGAATATTATACATGACAGCAGAAGTTTTGGACTGCAAGAACCAATTTTGATTCCAACTTTTTTTGCGGGGGGGGGGGGGGCGCTTAAAAGACAAGGGGTGCAAAAAATATCCTTGTATTTTAGTAGAATAGGCTTTGCACGTAATGAAATTTAAGAAATTATTAGAAGAGATACAAACGAGAAACAGATGATAAAAGATTGCTGCACAACTGCAATGAACTAAGCCTTTTTCCCACGTGCAACATAAGAAATTGGACAAAAACCAATTAATCTACAGCGTTTTTTTTTGTATAATTGCCATTTGCACTCAAACAGTAAAAAAAAATCTCAGAAGCATCGATTACGGCGATTTAATTAAAAATTGCATAAGAAAATCAGATTGAGCATTAAAAAAAGTCAAACTGCAAAATTTCAGCGCAAAACACGTCAAAGTCATCAATTATATCAATGTGTGATGAGAGATAATTCTTTTACTAAGCAGTTTAAACTTTCAAAAAAGCTTGAACAGTTGGAGATTTTTTTCTTTTGTATGTGTTTGGTGTTTGCCAAACCTTTATCTCTACATGCAGCTCCATTAACCAGTACAGAATAGCGATTTCCAGGAGAGGGAGGGGAAGAAAGGATTAAGGGGAAGCGGGTGCAAAAGGAACAACAGGCACAGCATGTGCTGGTGATGTCTTTGGGGGGAGGAAAGGGGAGATACTGGTTATCCTGCCCAGGGCTGATTCTGCCATAATAGCAGGACACTTTTCTGCTGCTATTGTGAGGTTGATGTTCTGAAAACTAACCTTGAGGGGGGAGGCAAAGGGCAGGGAAGCAAAAGTTAGGCGTCAAAGTGACAACCAGTTTCAAAATCGCGGTCGTCAAAACAAAATTTAAAGTTGCAAAATACGACTAACGACCGCTAATTTCGAGCACTGGCTCCAACCTCAAGATTAAATAAATAGCAGTACTAAAATTAAAAAAATTAAGAATGTATAGCCTATAACAAAAACATAATTACTTCAATCCTTGTTCCATCAGATGCTAATCTACCACCCCTCATGTTTGGATCCTTGTTATACTTTTTGGCCATCTCTTCGTATTTCTCTTTTTCTGGCAAAGATAACTTCTGCAAGACAGATAGTTTTGGAACATTAATAGAAACTCCTTCAAATTTAAAACAATTTATTTTCTAAAAGTACATTAAGTTAAAATTAGGGCTCTACATACAGATGGGTGACAAAATAATACGAACACCTGTGAAAAAGTGTGACTTATTTCACACTTGCAGCACAGCCGCGCCACCTGCAACAGAAGTCTGCCACCTAGTGAGCGTGAAGAGGAAGCTATTAGTCTCTCAATATTAGTCATCTGTGTTGCATGAGTTAATCTAACTAGCTCTTATAAGGTGAAATGTTTGACCTGTCAGAATTCCAAAGAGGGATGATTGTTGGGGCGCGTTTAAGTGGAGCATCAGTGACAGAAACAGCAAACCTTTTGGGGTTTGCAAGAAGTACTGTATCAGCCGTTATGACAGCATACATGAAAGAAGGTAAGACGAAGTCTTCGAAGCAAAACAGTGGCCGAAAGTCAAAGCTTGGTGATAGGGGATAGACACGTCTCGAAGCACGATGTAGCTCGAAAACACAAGCAATCGTTATCCGAGATAACATCAGTCATGAACAGTCATCTTCAGGACCCCGTTTCAACAAGAACTGTTCAAAGAGAACTTCATGCAGCAAACATTTATGGGAGAGAGGCAATTTGTAAAACCTTTGTGACAGCAACCAATGCTTTCAAGCGCCGTCTGTGGCGTAGAGGTCACAAAAGCTGGTCCCAACAGCAATGGCAGCAGATATGGTCCGATGAATCATCCTTCACCTTATTTCAGACCACTGGACGCATTTATGTCTGGAGATCACCCAAAGAAGCGTTTGATCCTGAATGCGTCTTACCAACTGTGAAACATGGAGGTGGCTCCTTTACTGTTTGGGATGCGATTTCTTGGCGTGGTCTTGGGCCACTAGTACGTCTGCATGGGAGAATCAAATCTAATGACTATCTAAGCATTCTAGTGGATCATGTTAATCCTTTTGTACAGATTGTATTCCCTGGAGAGCAACCGATTTTTCAGGATGACAACGTCCCTATCCACACCGCTAGGTGCATCCAAACATGGTTCGAAGAGCATGACAATGAAGTTGAGCATCTCGCCTGACCCCCTCAGTCTCCGGACTTAAATATTATTGAACATTTGTGGCAATATTTGGAGTCTTAACTTCGTTCCCGATTCCCACCTCCATCAAATCTTTCAGAATTAGAGCTGCTTTGCAAGAGGAATGGCTTAATATTCCTTTAAACGTTGTCAAGGACCTTTATGCATCGATCCCACGTCGTATTAAATCTGTAATTCCGTCCAAAGGGTGGTCCAACTGCCTATTAATAAAGCATTTTTGATATTTCACAGGTGTTCGTATTATTTTGTCACCCATCTGTATATCACCCTTGGGCTGTACCAAGATGATTTGTAACAGCAATGGAGAACCTTTTTGGCCACATTTAAAGCAGGCAGGGAACCATGGTGTACCAACAAGGAGTGGT
>JAXGGA010007638.1:0-61439 GCA_038373865.1 Uloborus plumipes
TTGATAAAATATAATTTCAAAAAATTGCTACTTTACCTGTAAATATTGTATAATATTGTAATTTATGTTTGCTTTGAAATGATATTTCAAGGCCCGGCGGGATGTTGGCGCCGCAGAGCGATAAATGGCGAATCTCTCTTCGCCATGCGCGCCAATACGCCCAAAGGGTTACTTTGAACTTTAAATACAGTCCACACTCGCGTTTTGGAGGTGAGTGTCGCCTCAAATCTTGTACTTAGTTGTTGTAATCTTTCGAAAATTATAGCGGAACAACAAATTATTTTTATTTCTACTACTAAGCAATATTTCATTGCTTAGTAGTAGAAATAAAAATAATTTGTTGTTTCGTCTATTGAATATGTTTGAATAGCACGAATAGCCATTACAATACTTTTTATCAAAGAAAGTACCATTCATTTTTTAGTCACGATGATACATATGCTGCTTTTCACATTAAAATTTGGCTTATTTGGGACACTCTGTCCGAAAAGGCTCAGGCACAATTCTTTGTTTTTTTTTTTATGCATTCCGATTCAGTTGTTCATCTACTTATGCTGTCACGTGCTGTTTTTGACCCAAGTTGAAGTTTTGTAGGATTAAGGGGCGAATCGTCAGTCTGAGCCGTTTTTTTTAATTCCTTCGTTCTTAAGAAATATAATTTTTCTTGGACTTTTTGATCGATACGCATGTCTGAATTTGCTCTCCACAAAGTAAAAAACAATGTACTACCATACTAGAGCCGATTTAAAAGACAAAAAATTAATAAAGTAAGTTCATTTTCAAATTTCGGCTTCCAAACTTTCTCATACTCTATACACGAGAACTACAGAGCGTTTGAGATTTTGGTTATTTATTCAGCAATCTCTGCACTTATAAATGAATAATACAGTCCTGTATTTCCTCCACCAATCACATTTCTAGGGATAGTTGCATAAAATCTGACTATTGTCTAAACTTTTGCAACAATGTAAAAAAATGTCTTTTGTAATATCCAAAATTTGATTCCAGTTATAGTTTTAAGAACTCCAGACACGTATTTGGGACCATATTGTGTATCTGCAGTAGAAATTTGAAAGCATTTCGTTGAATAGTTTTCTTTTTATTCACACATTGCATTTTGTCTAAACTTTTGCATCGCAGTGTATATATAAAGAAAAACTGTTCAACATGTTTTGTCTTTACTTGGAATGTGAAGAACATAAAGCAAGACCGAAATGTCTATTCCAAAAAATCAAACTAAAGAAAAATTTTTTTAGTTACTTTTCTATGATTAAAAATAGCTGAAAAGTAATGATTCACCCAGTTTTACAGTACCATATCTAAAAAAATTCTTATTGATGGTCATTAAAAAAAAAGAAAATAAAAAGATCAATAAATTTCTCACTTGACTACCTTTTTATAAAATCCTTTAGTGTCTTTTTAAGGAAAGATTTTAATATATACTTTTTTATTGGCAACTTTAAATTGGTGACTTTTTACAAAAGTTTTTCACATTTGCCCTTGTATATGCAATATATATTGCATGCATTGTTTTTAATTTTTCCTCTGCAAACAAATATTTTGCATTTTATTTTGTACAAAAAAGTTTTGCCTTTACTGTTGTACCTTTACTTGTGCATTTTTGCTTGTGTATGCTTACCTGTTATATTATGAAGCTATTCAAAATATAAATATACTTTGCAGAAAAAAATTAAAAAGTTCGCATGTATCAATAAAGCTATTTAAAATCAAATGATTCGAAAAAAACAAAAAACAAAAACAACTTTAGCTTGGGAAAATTTGTTCTATTATGATAATCTAAAGCATTTTTTTTGAGTCAAGATTAAAAAAGAATGTCTTTCAAGCATTCACACTGGAGTTTCTAAATTAATAGCGAAGATAGTTCACGTTAGTCAATATATCATGGTAGTTAACAAGACAGTTTCTAAAATGATTCTAATAATTAAGGAAGCTGCTTAAAATGTTTTTTTTTTGTCAACACGAAATATACGGGTATTTTTTGAACAAAGAGATTCATTAAAAGTCCTGTTTACACAAGACAACTTCCGATGGGGTTTTTTAATATCGTTGTATTGAGAAAACGTAATTTCTTCTTGAAGAAACGGAATACATTCTAATTATTTCACAAATTTAAATGTCATGGGGGCGGGAAAGCTATCAGTATTTTGAAAGGAAGAACTTTATATGGAAAGTGGGAACTATGTTGTGGATAAAGATTTTAATTTAAATGATTAAAAAAGTTTGAAATGCTCTGCAGAGGAGGGATAGAGATACTTTTGAAATTCATTTCAACATAAAGTATTTACACTGTAAAAAATGAATGTTGTTTTTACAGCATAATACAACTTATTGTAATAAATTGTAAAAATTGCTAATTTTACAATAATAAACTGTAAAATATCTACTTTTACAGTACTACACTGTAAAATTGCTAATTTTACAGTAATAAACTGCAAAATTGCTAATTTTAGTTTATTACCATGCATTTTACAGTTTTAAACTGGAACCTCTGCTGTAATACTGTTGTTTTTACAGTATAATACAGCTAAATTTTACGACAATAAACTGCATAATTGCTAATTTTGGAGTAAAAAGCTAACATTGCTAGTTTTACGGTTTATTACTTTGTATTTTACAATTTTAAAATGGAACCTCAGCTGCCAGTATTATACTGTAAAAACAAAAGTTTATTTTTTGCAGTGCAGAGGTATTTTATAATTCATTTCTACAAAAAGTATGCAGAGGAATCTTGAGGCATTTTGATTAGATTCGGAGCGAGTTTGCAAAAATTCAAAATTCCTGCTGCTTGCAACGTTAAGGTAGCTATAAAGATGTTAAATGTTAACTTTTTGTCTTCTAATTTATCAAAACTCTTGCTGCGAGGTGCACATCGTTCCCAAAATCTGCATCTGTATATCAAGTTTTGCGTTTGTAGGCAGGTCTGCTAGCTACGTCGGTACCTTGTTTAGTGGTCAGAGGAGTACCACGGATGGTGGAATCTAAGGCGTAATGCTAACAGGTAGGGCAAGGAGAAGAAAAGTGATAAGAGGAGTCTGACTGGGATGGAGAAATCCGGGAAGTTCGAATCCCGGCTCGGGCATGGATATATTTTTTTTTTATCCTGTCCTTGTCCTTTCTCTTTGTGAATGAGTGCGTTGTGAATGGCTTCACACACTCCAGGGTCCCCCGTACCTACCGCAACTGGTGATTTAACCGGGATAGGATCCTGAAGAGCGCTCTGTTCTTTTTTTTGAACCAGAACCAAGGGTCGAGTAAACTCTTGGTCCAGCATCCCCAGAGGTATCGTTTTATTTGGAGGACTTTGTGACCACGACATTTTTAACGTCCCCTAGCCACCATTAATCAAGACGGTGGATCTTTGATCGGCTGGGATCGAACCCGGGTCTCTCCGGACACGAGTCCGACGCTTTACCGATCGGGCTACCACGGCCCAACGTTTGAATGGCTGCCTGCCCTATATACGGGTCTTATAGCATGTGTCATGAGTTAAATCGGGTAGCACGGCAGCACAGCACTTCCTTCGAAACTAGTTCCCCTCCAGTGCTATACTGATTATTAATATCCATATTGAATTTGCGATTCCAATTCGGTTCTTCAGTAGTTCAAACATTCTTTGCCTTTACTTATTATACAGGTGGGTCGAAAAAAAATCACATTTTTATTTCGAGTCGCGTTACCCTCAAAAATTGGTATCCTTAATTGGGAAAAAGTAATTAAAAAAATCTAAGTCTTCAGTTCGCACATGAGGCTGAAAGTTTGAAAAAAAAAAGGTAAAATTTGGGAATTTCAAAACATAATAAATTTAATGTTTTGTAATTTTTTTGTAATGCAACAGCCATAAACTGTTATTATATAGCGTAGTTTAAACCTAGAGAAATATTTTATAGCTTTTACGTACAAATCTTTAGTTCGCGCAAACGCCTTAAATTGTTCTAGAATTAACGCCCAATTTAAGGCGCATGCGCAAACTAAAGATCTTATGCAAAAGCTATAAAATATTTTTTTAGTTTTCAACTACACTATGTAATAAAATATTACGGCTATTGCATTAAAAAAAATTACAAAAAGATAAATTTATTATATTTTGAAAATTCCAAATTTTAGTATTTTTTTCAAACTTTCAGCCTCATTCGCGAACTGAAAAATTAGGGCCTAGCTCCACATCAGCAGAAAACCGACCGAAGCCGAAGGCAAAAACTGAAAATCCGCATAAGATTTTTTTGAAAATTATTTTTCCCCAATTAAGAATACCGATTCACAACTTTTGAGGGGTAACGCAATTAAGAAATTTAGAATTCGATTTTTTCGACCCACTCTACTAACCATACTATAGTGGGCGAGACGACATGTTTGCGGAAAGAGGAACATTTTTGCTTAGTTATATTACTTTTTAATAAAATATACTGAGAATTTATGTAAAGTATATTTTATGACCAGTGCTGCAGACAATTTGAATTTCGTGAATCAAGGAACAGGGAACAATAAAGAAATTGCACTTTACTTGTTCGAATTTTGCATGGAATGTTAATTACTGAGTATTATTTAACAGAAAAGTTCCAAATTCCTTTACAAATAACTAAATTCTTCAACGCTAGCTCTAGTCCCACTAAACTTATTCACATTCTACTTATAATTTCATTACGAACAAGCGAATATTAATTAAATATTTCAGTTACAAAGGGTCCGTGAAATTTCTGAGAATTAGCTCTGAATATTTCGATTAAAATTGTATTGGGAATAATACGTACAGCTAGTATTGTTCTAAATGCTTTTATTACAGTATTGATTTCTTGGTTATTTTAAGGCAATATTGGAAATAATAAATTTTTGCTTTCTAAAGAGGTAGAAATCATTTTAGTCATTCAATTATTGTTTTGAACTAACAATGTCTTTAAACGTTCAATATTTACTTTATAACTTGATCTTACGTTTTTAATACTTATTAAAAAGTACCTAAAAATCTGAAAATGTTTTGACTGAATAAATCGTGAGAATTACACTGAATGAGAATAAATTAAACTGAGATTCAGAAAATATTATTTATTTCAATTGTAAAAAAATAACCAGTAAGTGGTTAAGGAATAATCAAGCTCAGTTTCCAAGGAAGCAACTTTTGTTTTATGATAATATAATTTCATAAAAAAAAGATTGATTTTTTTTTAAAATCATAACTCTTTTTTAGCCTACTTTCCCGTTAAAAATAAAAGAAAGACGAAAAAAGTATTAAAAGTAGCTTAATGCATCTAAAAAATATTGCCAAGTCCAAAAAATGTCGCCAAGTTAAAAAAATATCGTCAAGTCCAAAAAATATCGATAAGTTAAAAAAATAAAAAGGTAAAATGAATATCGAAAAATTAAAATTTGAAAGTAGTGTATTGAGATGGGGAATTTGTGTGTCGGTCGGTCGGTCGGCAGCAATTACATTCTTTAAAAGGTGCGACAAAACTTTATTTATTCATTTAATTACTTTTAATGTGTCTATTTCATCTGATGAGAGGGGTATATTTTACTTTTAGAAATCAACTTTAAGTGCTAAAAAGGTACGTTTGACATAATTTTTAGTCTCAGATAATCAAGAGAATAATGATCAGATGCTAGAATGCCGATGTCGATGTACGGGAAAGTAGGCTCGTTTAGTTCTTGACAGAACTTCTTGTTTTCTTTCCAAAAGGGTCGCGTAAACGACTTTCACCTTTTGCAGGCCTAGTACGATCCCCCCGATACCGCATCCATTTATGTGCCACCATTAAGACGCTGATGCAACTGCACGGAAAATTTTGACACCCATTTTCATTTATTTATAACTTCTAAAATATACGTATGTATTCATTTGGTGCAATTATATTATGTATATTTTTTAATTTTATTTATTAAACAATAGCAAATGCCATATTAACAATAATATAATATAATTAAGCATCATTAAATCAGAATCAATATCAAATCATGAATTTCAATCTCTTTTTAGCTAAATCGATATTATATTTCGTTGCCAAAGCTAGTTATCTAAATAAATCGAAATTCATTTGAAAACAATTATGTTTATAGTTTGCATTAAAAAATAAACTAAAACGAAACAAAAGTAATATTCACATTAAATGCCTACATACATATGAGTGATTCCATACCAACTCACCAGAAAAAAGAAAAATTGGTCGCACGACCAACTCAGATTTTCTTTTAATTTGGCACACATGTTGATCATACAGAGGCATGGAAAAGTCCAAATTGTTAGGTTCCTGTTCCACTTATTTTCTGTGATACATGCCCTCAAAGTTTGTCCGCCACGTCAAAATACTAAAAAAGTGATGTTATTTAATCATTTTTTATAAAAAACGAGCCAATAATAAGCGCCAATATAATCCGCTGGCCTCAAGTGAGTGACGTCAGAAATCAGACAGAAGGCTTGGAGTTTCGATGGTAACGAGTGAAGGCAGTTTGACAAAACTACTCGCCACCAAGGCGGCTCGCCTTTAAAGAAATGAGGAAAGTTTAAACAGTTTACTCGCCGTCAAGGCGGCTCGCCTTTACAGTAGTGAGGAAAGTTTCAATTCACTACTCGCCGCCAAGGCGGCTCGCCTTTAAAGTACCAAGGAAAAGTTTAATAAACTACTCCCCGCTAAAGCGGCTCGCTAAAAGCTTTCCTGCATCAAAGAATCAATCGAATTATTTGCACATAATTCCTCAAAAATAAAGACGATGTCAAGTAGCGCATACTTAGCACTCTCCCTAAATAACAAATAAAATTCCTTTCCAAAAACAATTATTTCCAAACCGCTTTCTTCGTGTAAAATTAATTGCAAAATTCTAAACGAAAAAGTTCTTTTAATATTTGGATCGCAGCCAGAAAAAGTCCATTCTAAAAACAGCAATTGCAATTTTATTTAAAAACACATTTTCAAAATGGTACCAGAGAAAAAATATGTCATTAATAATTAGAATAAAAACAATTGTTAGAATTTTGTTATAACACGTATTCAAAATGACAATGGAAAAAAATAACACTCTATCATTTTAAAAAGTTCAAATTAATTAACGTTTTAATTTAGGGCCAAATTCAAGTGAAACACCATTGCAATCGCTTCGAGGCGTTTGCATATTGCAACCGCTACTGTAAGTCGAATTCAAGTGAATTCGTTTCACTTGAATCCAAATTTTGGAATTTGCGATTGCATTGGTGAGTTGCGATCGTCCGTGTTTCACTTGAATACCTGCCTTAAAATCGCAACGGAAAGAAATAAATATCTTGGAGCTTTAAATAGTTCAATAATTTAATTAACGTTTTAATTCAAAATGGCAACGGTAAGAAAAAATGTCTTGGAAGTTTAATCATTTATTAGGCTTAATCGCTTTAAATTTGACTACTTATTAATTGATATCTTCGCTAATTAAAATCGTATAATTATATAGATTGAAACTAATGAAGCCTGAAAAATTACCTATCTATCGGTACCTGGTTCGACTTTCAGTTCATTGGCGTTCAGGAGAAAGAAGCGTGACATAGAAAGAAAGATAGTTAGAAAGAAAGATAGTTAGAAAGATACTCAGTTTTTAATATAAGTAGATTATATAGATTGAAACTAATGAAGCCTGAAAAATTACCTATCTATCGGTACCTGGTTCGACTTTCAGTTCATTGGCGTTCAGGAGAAAGAAGCGTGACATAGAAAGAAAGATAGTTAGAAAGAAAGATAGTTAGAAAGATACTCAGTTTTTAATATAAGTAGATTGTACTCATCTCTACTAATAATAAAGCTGAAGGTTTGTCTCTCTTTCTGTCCTTCTGTCTTTCCGTCTGTCTGTTACGCGCGTAGCGCCAAAACCGTTCGGTCGATTTTCATGCCACTTAGTACAAAATTAGTTTGTAGCATGTAGTTTTGCACCTCGAAGCTATTTTTCGAAAATTCCATTTCGTTCTTTTTCTATTCGAATTCTTAGTGGAAATTCGATAAAATAGGGAAGAAATATTTCACACACATTTTCAAGTCTTATGTCATTCGAAAGCTTGAAATTTTCTGCACAAAATGAAGTTTTTTCGAAGTTTCTACGATCATCAGGAGAGCTGTAACAACTGTTTTTAGAATCCCGAAATTCAAGGCTTACCTTCAGTAAAGCAAGCCAAACGATTCTAAAATGATTGAGCTCTGGAATAAAATTTGTTTGAAAAGAGAGATAAAATGAATTATTTTATCAACGGAAATCAACTTTTTATGTTGTTACTATGGTTACGTGTTCATATTTATTTTTGTTTCGTTCTTTTTCCAGGGTTGCCAGACGTAGTATTTTTGATTCTACGGTAGTATTTTTTCGGTCCAAATAAGGAGCATAGTATTTTTCTGGTAACCCTGTTTCCAATATACTAATGACTTAATTAAAAGACTTGGCGGATTTTTTTTTTTTCATTTTCATAGATTTCGCATTTCAGCAACATTGATTTTGGCAACGTTTGGAAATAGTAGTATTTTGTAATATTTTTTTTTAGAGGAGGCGCAGTATTTTTTTGTTCCAATTCTCTGGCAACCCTGTCTTTTTTCCGGTGAAGATGCTTTGGGACCCTGCTTGGCGCGTTTTCAAAAAGTCAACTACGCAAAATAGCTAGGGTTACCACGCTTGGCGCGCCTATCGTTCATTTAGCGAGAAAAGGGTACATAAAGCAGATTAACGAAATATCGTATCAATTGCCATATTGCATCGTTTTTTTAACGGCCGTATTCTCAATGCCATCTCACCGCGGAGATAACACTCGGACTATCCAAATCGAGTTTTAAGCTAAAACTCGTATTAAACGTCTTGCGTATTCTCCAAGTCGTTTTAAGAGCCGCTTAAGGCTACAGTGGACAAATAAAATTGATTTTTTTCAATTATTGATTTATATGTCTAAAACTTTGTGTGCTTGTATTATTGTATATTTACTACATCTAAAAGCATAAAAAGCACAAATTAGTGCAAAAACAATGAATAATTTTTTTTCAAATTTCAAATTTAAATATTTTTTAGCAAAATTTCAAAATGTTCCAGGCGTCGCAAATTTTATTCAAACTTTGAATTTCCACTTAATTTCCAATCATTGGACATGATTGCACAAAACAATGCATTACATGCAATGTTTTATGAGATAGTTTATAAAAGATGGCTGAAAATAAAAAATTTCAGTTGAAAAAATCCTATAAATTTTCATTTTTAGCCATCTTTTATAAACTATCACATAAAACATTGAATGTAATGCATTGTTTTGTGCAATCATGCCTAATGATTGGAAATTAAGTGGAAATTCCAAGTTTGAAAGAAATTTGCGACGCCTGGAACATTTTGAAATTTTGCTAAAAAAATATTTAAATTTGAAATTTGAAAAAAAGTATTCATTGTTTTTGCACTAATTTGTGTTTTTTATGCTTTTAGATGTAATAAATATACAATAATACAAGCACACAAAGTTTTAGACATATAAATCAATAATTGAAAAAATCAGTTTTATTTGTCCACTGTAGCCTTAAGAGAGCGGAGTGTTAGTTGAAGTCAAAATGAAACGGCAATCGCCATTGGCTATAATGACTCACGTGACATTTTCTATTTGTTAACTGCATCCTTAACCGCTTGATTTTGTTTGTTTATCTCATTTTATGCGAAGCGTGCTTCTGTATCTTTCCTCTTCTATTTGAATCTTTCGTAAAATAAATAATACGATGACTCAAAAGAGCAACGTTACAGCTATCGAAATAGAAGTACTATTATTGGGCCTAACAGATTACGAAAAAAAACGCATAATTGAGTGGTTGCACTCTGTGGTGTCTAGCATTAAGGGGCTGAGCATAGTAATTATACTGTCCACCGCACTTTTGCTGGGAAAATTCCAAGTCATAAACAATCAATTAAAACATAATATTTCGTGTTTTTAAGAAAAAATAATTACAAGCTTAATTTTACGTCACATTATCTTCTGACCAGTAAAATTTTCGCTTGGCGAGAATTGGGCCATCTAAGATTTACGCAACTCTTGTGTTATCTCCGTTGCGAAAGAAAACTGTTCGGATAATAAATAAAGACAATATTAAAAGTTAATTTGTTGGCGACTATTTTACAACTTGGCATTCAATTCTATTTCTGTATGTTTACTTGATGGATCAATTTTTTACGTTATTTTGCAGCTTGTTTTATTTGCTGGTTTATTCTGCATTTTAATGGCTTTTTTTAAATTAGTTAGCGAATTATTTTTCATTTTAACTGATTCTGAGTATTGTTTTGTTCCTCAAATAAGTCCAACTCAAAATGTTCTACACGATCCAAACGACTGGCGTCCATGTTTGTTTTCGAGAAAAGGATGATGGGAAGGAAATCTACGCTTGACCCACGCTTAAACCGCCGAAGTCGGGGGCACAAGCGTAGCTCAAAAAAGAGCGTGTTGTGACGCATCTTTTCGCCAAGCCGGACTGGAGAATACGCTTTTTTTTTGCAGCCTCGTGTTAAACCTCGCTTAAAACTTAAGCGTCGGTTAAAACGACGTGGAGAATACCGGTGTGAGTGTTTCATTTCGGAAAATGTATTGTTTTGTTTTTTAAGCTAGGAAAGAAAACTTTCTTCTTCTTTTAAACTTTGGTAAGATTTCTGTTGGTTTCTGTTATCAACAAAATTGTTCTTATTTTCTCTTTTGGCTTATTTTTCTCCATCTCCTTGGGGTTGCATTCGAATGTTCCAAGAGGGTGTTTTACCCCATTTATCGGGTAAATCAGTGTTTTCAATGCAAGGTGATATGAATTGGTTAACAAAAGTGATATGAATTGGCGCGATCACTTGGCGATATATCGCCAAGCTTTTGATCGCTAAGTATTTGACGCCAAATTGGCGAAAAAAAATTTTTTTTTTTTTTGATTTGGGTTCAATTTGGCGCTGTTGGCGATATTTTGCGAAAAATCCACTGAATGATGTTAAAATCGACGATATTTAGGAGATTAATCATTGTAAAACATTTTTTTGCATTGTTTCGTAGCAAACTAGGGATACAAATGTTTGAATTGTTATCTTGCTCACTCCAAGCACTATTTTAGCACTTAAGGCATCTACTAAGAAATTTACACGTAAAATTAAGTAGTGTGGGGTCCATATCAGATCTTTATATCACTTTAAAGGAATTATAGTTGAATAAAACTAAAATAGAGCATTTTTTCTGCTATATCAATTATTTTACAAATGCACTTTTAATTTTATACCACGGGCAAAGCCGTGCGGGTACCGCTAGTGCAAAATAAAAGTGTTAGGTATCTATGGAAATTAGTTACTCCAGGCATTCAGAAAAAAATACTAGTATGTTCATAATGAAAATTGCTAAGGTACAGGGCTCTTTGAAATTGTAATCACAAAAAATCGATTTTGCCGATTTTGCTAAAATTGAGGAATTTATTCAAAAAAAAAAAAAAAAAAAAAAAAAAGACATAACCAAAGGTTTGCTCACTTTCTGATAGTGTACAGATGTTTACTATAAATGGTTACACAATGCATAACTTGGATTTCTCACTCCTTGGAAATATTTAAGCTTAAAGATAAGCCATAAGGCGAAAACAAGCGTTTTTGGCCATCTTGGCAGCCATTTTTCTCATAAAGGGGGAGCAGTAGAAACTTTATTTTTTTTTAAACAAGCCACTTATATGTTAGATATTCACAGGAAAAGAGTTTACTTTTGGTTATTTCTTCCATTAAGAGATATCCTGCTGACAGTATATGCATGTTTTTCGCGACGACCATATGCTTTTGTTTCCCCTCTCATGGACTTAAAATTAATTAAACCAAAAATAACGATATATTTATTAATAGCTGTATTATTTACCCAATATGTCATGAAATTTAATTTATTAAATCATTGAACAATAAATTAAATAATTGATGAAAACAAGAACTAGTATTTCTCTGATGCCTGAGCATTATGCATTCATAATTATAAAGCACTAAATACTTTCTTGAGAAATTAATTAACATAAAGCAGCTCTAAATATTTACATTATAAGCAATACCCAATCTTGTGATTGGGATACTCCTGTTTTTAATTGCAGAATTTCTTGAATATCACATGAAAATCAGGAAAATAAACGAGGTCTTTTCGTTTGATGTAGGATATTTTATGACAAATTTCATTTGATGAGCTACTAACTGAGCATGGTGATAAAGAGCTGTTAATTTCAGCATCGAATTCCATTTTACCTTATTAAAAGTTAAATATTTACAAAATAATTAAATAAATAATTTAATATAAAGCCATGCTTGAAGAATTTAAATTTGTGCAATTGGGTATTGCTTATGAGATAAATATTCGAAGCTCCTTTGTTTTAATTGATTTTTCAAGAAATTCTTTAGTACTTACCCCTTTATACCCTATGTAAAATAATATTTTAGTGAGTAAACTTATTCTTGTCAGTTCTTATCAGTGCTCAACACATGTCAGTTTTGTAAAGATCAGTATGGGAATAAAGTAGTTGCACTAATTTTAATTCTTCAAGCATGGCTTTATATTAAACTAGCCGGGTACCCGGCCCTGCCCGGGTTTCGGCCGGGTATGGTGTTTTAGTGACACTCGTTCATGAATTTTTCAACATTAAAGTGCATATCTATACACACAATGGCTACTTCTGTAAACAACAGCAATTTTTTCTGACTGGACAAACTAAAAAACTGTATTACACACTTTAAATACAAATGCAAGCGACAAATAATGTTTAGATAAATCGAAAATGTTATAAGCTTGGTATAAGGTGCGGCGGAGAGACTTGAAAAGTCAACTAAGGGAAAAGTACATCATGTATCAGTTTACTACTTTTTATAAGATATGGCACCCATTCTGAATTTTTATATTAGTTAGATTTAAAAATTACATCGGGAAGAATGACGGCCCCTGTTAATGATGCACTCATGTACCCTAGATTTGTTGCACTCTTTCGAGCATATCGACTGATGGGATGTTGGTGATAGCAAGCCGGATGCTGTTCTCCAGGCGTTGCAGAGTCCGGGGCTTGTCGTTGTAAACGATCGATTTGAGATACCCCCATAAAAAATAGTCACAGAGTGTCAAATCGGAAGAGCGGGCCGGCCACGGTACGTCACCTTTCGAGGAGACGTTATCACTCAACTGGTGAACCACAGCAAGTTTGTAGGGATGAAACTGGAGTTCGTTGTGAAGAATTCGTCTCAGTGTCCAATCAAAAATCCCCAAAGCAGCAGCGTGTTTACGCGCCGAACGCCTGGGAGAGCGCAAAAACGACTCCCTCTCTTTTTCGACGTTTTCTAGGGTTCTGGAAATCCGTTGACCTCCTGGGCCTCTGTTTGCCACACTTTCACATTCCCTGAATGTTTTCACCCACAAAACAGTCGATTCCCAGCCAGGAATGGGAACAACGGGCTGAATTTTGAACCGAGTTCGGAACCCACGTTGAGTGGCGACCACCGAAAGATTATTTGAAAAGTAAGATTCGGCGGCGAACGCTCGTTGCTCCTTTGTCCAACGCATGGCGACAACTAAACTATGAGATAACAAAACTTCAGGACCCTCTTTTTAAAATGACTCTTCCTACTCCTTTCTGCCCACTCCTTGCTAATTAGCATCCAATTAAAATCAGCAAGTTTCTCTGTCGCGCCCTGTAAATTAAAATAAATATGTATTTACAATATCAATCGCACTGGAGTCAAGTATTTCAAAACATTACACTTAAAATAAGTCCCATCATTAGGTTATATCCTTGTGACTACATTGGTGAAAACATCTTACGTACCTAACTTAGAAATTTTTTGACTATAAACATTTTCTGTTCTCTAACTGTTGCCAAAATCAATTATCTGTTTATTTACCCCGTTAGCGATTATTGGCACAGATGAATCTAAAAATCCTAAGAAAGCAATAAATTTCATACTTACTCCAGTGAAGCCTTGGTTCACATTTTCATTATTATCGCTATTAATATTGTTGTTGCCAGGCAATAAATTTTTGCAACAATGGACTGAAAATTTAATCATTTAATGGGGAAACTACATGAAATTTACTGTTTTTCATAATAACTTTTTTAAACTAAGCTTTTTAGAAATAAATTATAGCTTATCCTGCTCCCTGTTACTGTAGCTATCTACGGTGAAAAAATGGTTAAAATCAGTTCAGTAGTTTGGAATATTACCCCGGACATACGGATACAAAAGTAGTCTTTTACGTATATAGATAAGCAGGTGGGTTGATAGCATTAATGAGGATTTTAAATCACTGAGATTGACTAATTGACAAACCTTGGCAAAGAAGAGAACAGAATGGAAATATATTCTGAAGAAGGCCTTGACCCATAAAGAGATGTCGAACCAATGAAGTAATTTGCATTACATTTGAAATTAAGTTCCGGCATTTAACAAGAGTACAGTTCTTAGAGATAACATCTTTGAAAATGTTTGCAATAAAGTTAACGATATTTAACGTAAAATGGTTAGCACAAGTACTTGATTTTTGCAATTATTTCCGAAAAACTTACTAACTAAAAGTGAAATAATTAAGAACTTTAAATGTGAATCTAAAAAGGAAGTACGTATTAAAACATGTACTTTAACTAAAATATGTTTTTAAATTAAAGTTTTAAGTAGAATTTTTTATACAATATGTAAAAAAATGTTATTGTGAGAAGATTTTTTAGTTAAAAAATGCACTAAACATAATTTATATTTTAATTTTTTCGATACTTTAATACTTTTTCGATACTTTTTACTAAAATTTATCGGACAAAGCTATAGCGTAGTTCGTACACTCATAAATAAATACGTATAAAAAACATATAGGGAAATTTCAAATTCAAAGTAAGAGTACGTTAGTTTTTAGGTACACCAATGTTTTGAAAATTCTTAATCTTAACATTAAAAAATAAAAATAAAAAATAAAATAAAAATAAATAGATAACACTTTTGAGAAAAGCGTAGTATTTTTTAATACGCTTTTATTAGTTTCACATGTGGGTTTGTTTGTTTGTATGTATGTATGTATGTAATTCTGAATAAAATATAAGATTCACGTTCTTTACAAATATAAAAGCAATATATTTAATACCATTATTAATACTAAAGGCTAAACTACATTATATGCTGATGTGTTGTAAATGTTTCAGTTGAGGTTGTATGTAACTCCGAATAAAAGAAAAAATTCACGTTCTTTGCAAAGTAAAATTAATATATTTAACACTATTATTAATGCTAAAGGCTACACTATATTACATGTTGATGTATTATAAGTGCATGTAAACTTAGTGAACATTCAATAGTTTTGAAAATTAGAGGGAAATCAGAGTATCATGAAATAAAATTTACCTTTTAGTATTAATGATAGTATTAAGTATATTACTTTTATATTTGAAACAAAACCCTCTCTAAAAGAGTATTTTCAGTTTTTTTAAACTCTATTTTCCTTTTTTGTGCGAAGATTAACAGTATTTGCTTGAATTTCATTTACAATAAAAAAAATGAGCAGACAGAGCCGAAGCGCGATTTATTTAATTAAGTTTTAAACATTCAAAAAGGCTAATAGAGTTCACCGCTCAAATTTTTCTGCGTGTCATTTGATATGGTGCGCCATCGGGATCAGGAGATTATTAATTTTGCTCTAGGCTTTTGTCACTGAATAATAAATCCGTAAGTTTAATTACCACTTTAAGAAATTTGTTTGAATAAAATAATTTTATTTGGAATTAAAGAAAAATGATTAGAAACAAATATTTCGAAATTACTTATTATTAAGACTTTTATTGAGACAATCCTTTTTTATATTTTGAAGATTTTAAATGAAGATGATAAATCTTGTATTCACCCGCTATCAATTAAAACTAGATGAAATTAAATTGTATACCCCAAGGAGCTTATTTGCACAAGCTCTATTGCAGACGTAAGTCCTTTTCCCTATTAAGAGTTCGACTGTTTTTCTTTTGAAAATTAAAAATATATAAAGGAAAATAATGATCAATTTTCATTAAGCCGCTTTTTTTCCGAATCTTCAAATTGCGTATTACTTCTATAGCTTCAAGATGAAAACTACTCATTTTATTAATAGTGTAAGATTTAATCAAAACCTCAAAATTTTTTTGACTTTTATCCCTGCTTTTTTAAATCAAGTTCCTAATTTTTTTTTTCAAACAGCAAAAAGCGGTTGCTGTATTAAAATAGAATTCCCACATTCTTATAAATGTATTTTATTTCTTCTACAATCGTCATTTTACATTTTCTCCCTTTAATTCAATTACCTACATGCAATACGTAGCCAGGTCCTTTATGTCATCCAGAGACTGTATAATTATCTTCATTAGGACTCATTAGGCTGGATTAGACAGTTACTGAGTCGCAGGTAGAAATCATCTTACAGAACACTTCTCTCTTTTCGAACAAAAAAAGAATTATCGAAATCGATCCTTCCGTTTAGACTCTAGAGTGCCACAGATACAGGTATACGCATACACAGATACACACATCACAGAAACGTAAAATTTATGACTCGTCGGGGTACTTAGTTGCGTCGGGGGTTAAACTTATAAATTTTGATCAGGTACATAAATACCCTGATGCATGCAGCGAAAAATTGTATTTTGAACGTAAGAGAAAATTACAAAACTACACTACAAAAATCCAAATACGGCCTGCAAAAATACATTATTTTGCTCACTTGCCTTTTATTTATACAGCAAGTAAATCTAATTGGCTGTATCGGATTAAACGAAGTCCAGTTTAATAGAATCCGGATTAATGAAGGTTTACTGCAAACGCGATCATGTACCACCTAAATATTTTCGAGTCAAACGCAATAACATCTCATGTCTCAAATTCTTCAGTTTTCTCATTTTTTGAAAATCATATTAAAGACTTCCGCCAAATTTGTCGCTAAACTTCGCTGTTACCAACTTGGTGACAAATTTTACGCACCACCTCCTCGTGTGCAAATGAGTTCTGCGAAACTAGTTTCACTGTCAGCGCAGTGTCAGCGCAGTGAAAAAAACAAGCTCCGCGTGAGAGCTACATTATGCAGTGAGTCAAGGATTTTTTACTACTTGCGCTCGCTGGATATGAATTTACAGCAGTGCCATCTATGTTGTGGAGCATGCGTGATTGACTCTCTGTTCACTAATTACTAATTATTTCAAACAATACGACGATTTTTCTAAGATAATTACAAATTTATCATTTCAGATTTTCAAGATAGAACAAGGAGCTTATGCCTATAGTTAACATCCGCGTTTCTAAGTAATTTTCAGCCGATGGAGTAAAATTGACGGGGAAAATGAAATTTTGACTTTTAAAAATTTGTTTATCTGATTTGTTTGTTTTATTTATTTTTTAATTTGTCTTATTATAAAACAGCTTAACTAGATATCAAAAAGCTATATAATATACTACACTTCAACTATACTACAACCAGAGTAATAACCATACCAAGAACAGTTATTTTTTAAATTCTAATGGATGTTCTTAATAAGTTCTCAGCGTATGTAAAATATAATAAATGAAATGTTTGGAGGATGAAGGGGATATGTTACATTTTTAAAAATACAATTTGGACAATGGAAAGCAATGGATACAGGTGACCAAATAAAACTTGGTACATCAAAAGGTAGATGTCATTAGACCAATTTCATACGTTCAATTAAGACAAAAATAGAAAACAAAAAAGCTGCAATAACTGCAACAATAAAACTTAGAAATTTAATTACTCGCAATTTTGGTTTTCTTATAACTCTTTCATCTCCCAAGGTCTTCAAATAAAACTAATTTATATGAATTCAAAAATGTCAAATGTGACTATTTAATTAAAACCCACTGAAAAGTATGATTATTTCAATAGGTATAAGACATGTTTAATATATTAATGTATGACAAAATAATAGATAAAAAATGGGCAAAAGAAGCTTTTTTAAAATTGATTTTTTGTTTTTTAAATAGCCATTTTTCATTTTTACAAATCCACATGTTCGAAAAAGCTTTAATGAAGGAATTTTACAAGAAATGTCTTACGGCTATTCACAATCTCATGAGGATTTTGTTTTCGGGCCTAGTGCTGCATTATGTTTTTTCGAGTTTCAGTTTCCGATTAGAAATGCTACATTAATATTTATTTGGAAGTACTTTCATTTTATGTTCACTACTGTATTAAAAGATAAATAATATATCAGTTTGACTATTTAAAAATGCAATGAATATTTAAAATGTGCATATTCTGAATCTATGATATTTTTATGTTTATTTATTATCTCTACTAATAATAAAGCTGAAGGTGGGTCTGTCTTTCCTTCTTTCTCTCTTTCTTTCTGTCTGTCTGTTACGCACGTAGCGCCAAAACCGTTCGGTCGATTTTCATGACACTTGGCAAAAAATTAGTTTGTAGCATGTAGTTTTGCAAGTCGAAGCGATTTTTCGAAAATTCCATTTCGTTCTTTTTCTATTCGAATTCTTAGCGGAAATTCGATAAAATAGGGAATAAATATTTCATACACATTTTCAAGTATTATGTCATTCGAAAGCTTGAAATTTTCTACACAAAATGAAGTTTTTTCGAAGTTTCTACGATCATCAGGAGAGCTGTAACAATTGTTTTTAGAATTCCGGAATTCAAAGCTTACCTTCAGTAAAGCAAGCCAAACGATTCTAAAATGGTTAAACTCGTGAATAAAATTTGTTTGAAAATAGAGATGAAATGAATTATTTTATCAAAGGAAATCAACTTTTCATGTTGTTACCATGGTTACGTGCTCATACTTATTTTTGTTTCGTTCTTTTTCCAGCGTTGCCAGACGTAGTATTTTTAATACTACGGTAGTATTTTTTTGGCCCAAATAAGGAGCGTAGTATTTTTCTGGCAACCCTGTTTCCAATATACTAATGACTTAATTAAAAGATTTGGCGGATTTTTTTTTTTTTTTTCATTTTCATAGATTTCGCAATTCAGCAATATTGATTTTGGCAACGTTTGGAAACGTAGGCGCGTCTATCGCCCATTTAGCGAGAAAGGGGTACCCAAAGCACAAAGATTAACCAAATATCGTATAAATTGCGACATTGCATCGTTCTTTTTAAAGTGTTTCATTTCGGCAAATGTATTGTTTTGTTTTTAAAACTAGGAAAGGAAATTTTCTTCTTCTCTCAAATATTGGTAAGATTTCTGTTGGTTTCTGTGAGCAACAAAATTGTTCTTATTTTCTCTTTTGACTTATTTTTGTGCATCTCGCCTTGGGGTTGCATTCGATTGTCCCAAGGGGGTGTTTTACCCCTTTTATGGAGTAAATCAATCAGTGTTAATTTCAATGCAGACACAAGTGATATGAATTGGCGCGACCACTTGGCGATATATCGCCAAGCCTTCGGTCGCCAAGTACTTGTTGCCAATTTGGCGATCTTTTTAATTTTTTTTTTTTGGGGGGGGGGGTTCAATTTGGCACTATTGGCGATATTTTGCGAAAAATCCACTGAATGATGTTAAAATCGGCGATATTTAGGAGATTAATCATTGTAAAACATTTTTTTGCATTGTTTCGTGGCAAACTAGGGATATAAATGTTTGAATACTTATCTTGATCACTCCAAGCAGTATTTTAGCACTTAAGGCATCTACTAAGAAATTTACACGTAAAAGGAAGTAGTGTGGGGTTCATACGAGATTTTTATATCATATATTTTGAAGGAATTATAGTTGAATTATAACTAAAATAGAGCATTTTTTCTGCTATATCAATTATTTTACAAATGAATTTTTAATTTTATACCACGGACAAAGCCGTGCGGGTACCGCTAGTCATAACTAAAAGGAAAGTTTGTGAGTGTATTTCTCTTTATTTACAATGCTTAATAACTGTATGTTCACAAAATTAATTAAAACAAGTAAATCAAACAAAATGGCAAAAAATGTCATTTTTGACATCTCGAATTCCAATTATGTTTTTTGCAATGACGAATTGCGATAAGTGTGTGGCGTACTGTTTGCGCATGCGCTTTGAAGGTATCAGACGAAACTCCTTTTATGTCACAAGAAGCGTAACTTCAATTTAAATGAAAATAAAAATCGTTTCAATGTTTACAAAGAAATTCTAAAATAAAATCCTTGCATTTAATTTGAAAATTCTAAGAATAATTTCTTCCATCGTTAACCCCTTCAGTCGGAATTATGAAATAGTCAACCGAAAATGTTTTCTTTCGGTGAGCATAGTACTATGGCTAAGAGTATCTTACAAACAAAATTTCAAGTTTATAGGTGAAAAATTAAAATAATTATGACTTGTCCAATTTTCCAGATATGTAGAGTACAGAACCTTTTATCCGGGAACCAAAATACCGGGGAACCAGGAAACCGGCAACATTTTGTCGATTTTTCCGCCACTTTTTAAAATACGCATTTTCGGCAATTTCTAAAAAATGAAGAGCGCTTTTTTGTTTTTTTTTTCTTTTGAAATACCCAAAATGAATATGAACAGTTTCTTCATAAATACCATATAAGTGGCATATAGCTCAGAAATTTTTAATATTGTTCTATCTATAAGCACTTCTGGATCGTTTTCTCTTCAGATTTTAAGATGCATCTGAAATTGCATTTTATTTGTTATAGTAACTTGGGTTTTATAAACAATTGGCAAATATCGCTTCGTAGCGATCCAGAAAACCGAGAAATTCAGTTATCCGGGATAGCTGTGGTCCCAAACATCCCGGATAATTGGCTCTCTACTGTATTTTGAAATACATATTTAAGCAAAAAAAAAAAAAAAAAAAGATGAAACACCATGTAAACCTTATCGTAAAATGTTCTTCTAACAATAATAAAACATAATATAAGCATTTGAATTGATAATGAGACGATTTTTTACTTTTTAAATAATCAGAAAAAAAGGTCGCCTTTGCGACGAGAATCCATAGTTTGAAAAACAAGCCAAACCTAATCTCCCAATCCATATTTGGGAATGATGCTAATTCCTAAGAGAAAGAAATTTTTGCACTGGTAATAATAAGCAGAATGTCAAGAGTCAATTACCAAAAAAATTATGCAATTTATTCAAATATTAAATGATTTACAGCTGTTAGAAGCTTTTGTCCGGTATACCGGACACCAGGTCTGAAGGGGCTAAGACGAACATGTTGTGCTTATGAACTTTCTGTACTGTTTGATTCAGAAAAAAATCATTTTAGTATTATCTTGCTTTCATGTTTATGGAATGTTGCTATGAGAATCCGAATTCTTTCCGAATACTATTTTTCCAATAGAATAAGGAGAAATCGCAACGAAGCGCACTTATGTAGGCGGAAAGTTCTATTTAATACGTCTCTCGTCTTTCACGGTGAAACGCGGGAACCTTATAAACTGTACTACATGAAAGAAAATTTGTTGTAAGAAAAAATAATAAAGTAACGCAGATGATAAACATTAGCAGAATGGGAAAGTGTAATATGAACGAGTGAAGCTTTTAAGCCCATTGAAAGTGTGTTTTAATGTATTTTTCAAAAAGAATACATGAATAGCTATTTTGATAGAAAAGTGTTCGGTTTTAGCTGGGTAGGATATATTAAAAAGCTGTATATTGTCAGATGTTTTTACGAAACTTTGTTTTCGTATTTTATACAGCATGATAGATACTTGTTACGAAAGTCGGGGTTTGAGGTTAAAAATCATCATTATTAGTTAAAAATATATAAGTATTAGGGTAGTCACAAAAAAAGAATTTCTGAATTTCTTTTGCGGCACCCCCCCAAAATGTGCCACTGGGCTAGAAAACATGTTTCGCAAACTTTTAGCTTAATCGGATAACATTCACACGTGCCTCAAAGAGGGTAAAATTACGAAAAACAGCGATTTTCAGCTAAAAATCGTAGTTTTTCCTCTGTTAAACCAAAACTATTCATCCTGGAAGCTTTATTTTGGTCTCATTTTGTCGAAAATTTATTCTCATTAAGTGCTTTCTCACTTATTTTTACTAAAATGTCCACATTATTTATTTGGCAGTTTTCACGTTAGCTAGTAGAGTTTATCAAAAATAAGGAGTTTGCATGCAAAAACCAAAAAGCATTATAATATTCAATTACAATTATTTACTTATTGCTGGATTTGTTTTGTCAATTAAATGCAACAAATTCTTGAGTTAAATCAAAGGAATTAAGGGGATTAAGAGGGAAAGCAAAGAGTTAAAATGACAATAGACGCTCTAATGCACTTTAATACTTATACTGTTAAATTATATAACATTATTTTACTACTCTATACATACAAATTAAGTTGTTAAGAGCTTGGATATCATAGCTTTTGATACATATGGACAACTGTGCCTGCATTTAGCATGCAGCATTAACTTGTCATAAAAGCTACCGTTGCTCTGTCTTTTGTCAATGAAGAACTAAAGCCTTGAATTAAATTTTACACCTCTTTCAGCTGTGCCATTGACCACCATTAAATTATTTACTGTCTTTTTAGCTTTAATATAAAATTGGTTTTTACACGATTTATAGACTTCTCTGACAGCAGAAAAGATGACCGGCTAGTTAGTAAATATACATTCAGGTATCAATATTTTAGTTTTTTTTGCTCTTATGCGAGGTTCAGCATCAGTGCTGCTCCTTACCCTGACATACGGGGTTCGCGCCTTACTGTTTTGTTTCAAAGGAGAAACTATTAAAAAATATTTCAGTTCAAAGCTGAAAGCTGTGGTTTTACCCCACTTACCCCTTATACATGCTCGCATAAAATAATTTTAAAAGTTTATTCATAAAGTAAATGCAATGTTTTCTTTTTGTTATGATGGAATTCAACTATGGATGTTTTTTAAAGGTTGTCGTTTTGCATGTAAGATTTCAGAAAGGGAGCAAGACAACAAGACAGTATTTATAGGGTTTATTGTTCAAGTAATTTCAACACGTAACAGACACATTTTTGAAAATTCTAAATCGTTCGGTTTGGATTTTAGAGAGATATATTGGAGTACGAAGGCTATGATAGTGCTGATGCCATTTCTGGAGCCTTCAAAGATATACTAGCTAAAACAAGAGAAAACTTCGCAGTAGCACCATAAGCATTCTAGGCTCACAATTCGCTAATCTTAGCTCTTTTAGATGCAAGCATCAAGAAAACAAATAAATAAATAGTAAAAACCTGACTCAAATTGAAGTAGAGTCAGTTGAGAAACCAGGAAACGTGAAAACAAGCTCTATATTACCGCTTTTTTGAAAACTTTACTGTCGGTAATTGAAGTCTAGACAACGCAAACGAACAGATTCTTAAAGTTTCGCGTGTGTTCCAAAAACAACTGTGTAACCGTTGGGATTGTTTGCTGATGACACTGAAAAAAGTTTTTCTTAATATTTAGTAACCTTGTATTTGCCTCCTACAAATGTGAACTAACTTGTTTCAACTAGTTTTACTTGCCATGTGGAACATTACGAAAAACAGTTATACATGAATCTCCATTAGCCTATAAATACTCTGGCGTAAGTGGAAACAACTAAATTTTTCCTTCTTCTTGTTTTTTTTGGAAGAATCAATTTTGGAATAAACTATACTTTTGTGAGAATTTTGCATAAATTCAAGGCATAATATAATTTTTGTATGATTGAAAAAAGAAAAGTTTCAGATTACAGTTGGAATATTGGAACAGTTGTTTCATAAGGTAACACGCGACCTGATGAAACAGGACACATATTGAGCATTGTTGTTGACACATATTGAGCATTGTTGTTGACACATATAGAGCATTGGTATTGACACATATTGAGCATTGTTGTTGACACATATTGAGCATTGCTGTAGACACATATTGAGCATTGTTGTCGACGCATATTGAGCATTGTTATTGACACCTTTTGAGTACTGCTGTTGACACATATTGAGTATTGTTGTTGACACATGTTGAGTATTGTTGTTGACATATATTGAGTATTGTTGCTGACACATATTGAGTATTGTTGTAGACACATATTGAGTATTGTTGCTGATAGGGATGCACCGATAAGCAAATTGGCCGATTACCGATTAATCGGCTGTTGATAATCAGCCGATTAATCTGCAGAGCCGATTAATGATAAGGTTGATTGTTTTTAATATTATCGATTTTTCCATCACTATTTTCTCTCTTATAGAATTCCGAGTTTGGAGATAGTAAGTAATTTATTTCTGAGACAAGATTTTTTTCCAATTTCCTAGTTTTCACAAAATGATTTCACTATTTTATCAAATTTCTTAGAACCAATTTGTCGAGTTCGA
Source organism: Uloborus plumipes (assembly GCA_038373865.1). NCBI lineage: Eukaryota > Metazoa > Arthropoda > Arachnida > Araneae > Uloboridae > Uloborus > Uloborus plumipes. Next base: position 24,233 of record JAXGGA010007638.1, read on the forward strand.
CGGGTTCGATTATAGTTCTTTCCAACGGGATGGTTGGCTGCGAGTGTAAAAATAATTGCAGAAGTCAAGGACGACTCATTAGAGGTTTAGTCCCAGAATTTATTTGACTTTTTTACATGCTAAGGGATTATACACTATTAGAGAAATACATATACATTTTCAATCAGGAACACATTGTAGATTTTTCACCAAACATCCAAGCAAAGCAAGCTCGCGAAATCATCTCCCCGGAGCCTTCCAAAAATCGCTCCTCTCCTCACAATCTGTTTGAGCATCTCCTCTCCCTCTTCCGCTGCGTTCCCCACATTCCGATACCATTTCCTCCTCCCCCACTCGGAAGATGCCCCTCGCAGGTGGTCAGAGGTCAGGGGTCAAGACGGGGTGGGAAAAGCGACCTTGGCTGAGCGTGGGATCGCCACTGGGCACAATTTACAAAACCGCCTTTCCCTTTGATGGATAGGCATACCTAGAGAGTCCACCTTAGCAACTACCACTTCTTCATTAACGGAGCCCTCTGCCGTGTAAACTTGGTTCACATTAGCTCTCGTTTTAGCTTCGGGGGTTACCGTTTTTCTCTGGGACATTTCCCTGGGACAGTTTCTCCTAAGGTGAAATTTCGAGCCGCAGGTATAACATTCCAAATTGCTCGGTTTGTTCCTACCCCGCTCAAACTGGGGCGCCGTGGTTTTACCTGGCGGAATATTTCTCTTTTCGGGGCCTTTTTCGTCCCGAGGCTTGTTTGCAAATTCGCTCCCTCGTCCTCTCTGAGCTCCATAAGATTTTCCCTTGGCCGAAAAAAATACGTCGCATTCACGACCCAGTCTTTCGGGCCTAAACCATCCCCCCTCTTGTCTCACACTTATGTGGACCGCCGTTTCCTCGTCTACCCCTTCATAAATCTTGTCTGCTATGATAAATTGATTTAGGGTATCGAAGTCCCTTACTTCCCTCAGTTGCAAATAATATTGCCACAACGCGGTCAGCCGTGTAACAAACTGGGTGAAAGAATAATATTAAAAAAAATATTTTTTCGGCCGATTAATCGGTCCGATATTGCCGACTATTAATAATCGGCAAAGTGCCGATTATGGCCGATTAATCGGTACTGCCGATTAATCGGTGCATCCCTAGTTGCTGACACATATTGAGTATTGTTGTAGACACATATTGAGTATTGTTGTTGACACATATTGAGTATTGCTGTTGACAAATATTGAGTATTGTTGTTGACACATATTGAGTATTGTTGTTGACACATATTGAGTATTGCTGTTGACAAATATTGAGTACTAGCTTAATACCCGGCTTTGCACCGGTGCTTATTAATACAACATAGCATTCAGGGAAAAAAGTTGGAAAGAGTTCTATTTATATGGGTATAAAATAATTTGCATCAATCTGTCTCTTAGGTACAAACTTTGAAAAAAAAACTAAAATAGGATGAATCCTAGTTTAAGGTCTGGCGATAAATTATTAAATCTGGCAACCACTGAATTATCATTGGATGATTGGATTTTTTAGCGATTTTAAGCTAAATAATTGCAACCTTAAACTACAGTCTGAAAAAATCGCCAAACCCGGACCCAAAAGTAGGATTTTACCGTTTGCTGTGCTTTGCCGCGTCCACTGGCATGAAATATATGCACATGGAAGTGAAAAAATTGCATCAATTTCACCCACCAAATTTAAAATATTAACTTTTCTCTATTAATTGTTCCCACCTACAAAGTAAAAATTATTATAACTCAGAAATAAATCTATTTCTCGTTCTGAAGGCTTATCTCCATTACAGACGCAACTGTCGTCGCATTGCAAATTTGAAATTCAAATCCGTGATTCTTTTTATAAAGTCCACATGAATTAAGATTGTTTTTTACTTATTTCAATGCTAAAAGGAAATAGGTGAGCCTTAAATTGAAAATTCATTACTTTAATCGTAATCATTGTTGGAAAATACTCATATTTAAAAATCTTAAATTTCATCAATTTGAATGCTAAAAGGTCTATCTCGATTACAATATAAATAGGCTAGATTCCTATAAAAGGGTCATTTTTTGACGAAAAATTTAAATTTGAGCTTTTTAGATTTTTTAAAATTTCAAGACCCCGCCTATGAGAATTCTAGGGCATCAAGGAACCTCTGTGTCAAGTTTGATGAAAATCTGACGCAAACTGTGGATTTGTATAGAGAACAAGTATATATACATACACTCATTTTTATAGATATAGATTGTTGTTGAAACATATTGAGTATTGTTATTGACACATATTGAGCATTGCTGTTGCACATATTGACTATTGTTGTTGACACATATTGAGTATTGTTGTTAACACATATTGAGTATTGTTGGTGTAGTACTTTTTAAGCTCCTAAACTGATTGTGTACACATCAATTTCACGGGGAACAGATGGCGTCTTTACATTTTCCTCCTAGTAGTCCAAGAGCTAGCAACGTCGAAAAAACGACAATTTTAAGACGTCTCGCTCTTTAAAATATCTTTCCCTATGCTCTTCTGAGCAGCGTGCCTGGAGTCTGGCAGAAGAGACTGGCTGGACTTTTTCCTACGCATCACACTCGCACTGGAAAAATGGTGATTTTTTAAGACATTTTTTTGGCTATTTCGCGTCAAATCAATCACGAAGAAAGTTTTTGACCTAAAAATTTCCGATTTTAACAGAAATTGGTGTGAAGGACGCGTATGACAAGATAAGTAATGCTGCCAAGGTTTGGATTTCTATTTTAAAAATTTAACGAAATACAGCAGCTGTTAAAAAACGAAAAAAAAAACGTTTTTACATGCAACTTCTTTTCTAATTACAGTAGAATAAATGCACAAGGAACCATTGTGAAGGCAATAAATACATTCAATAGGCAATAAATAGATCCATTGATATATTACATGACATACTGCAGGTTTAAGTTTCGAATTTCTTAGAAATGGTTAAAAAATCACGATTTTTACCAGAAAAATGCGATGCGCTGTAAAAAACGCAACCACTCTTAGCCGCCAGACACCACCCCGCATGCTGTTTAGAAGAGCATAGGGAAAGATATATTAAAGAGCCAGACGTCTTAAAATTACCACTCGAAAACGTTGCTAGCTCTTAGACTGTACTGCCGTGCTAAGCACAAAAGTCGTATCTGACCTTTTAAACAAAATTGAGTTATTGTCACCAGGTGGTTCTTGTTACTCATTTCATCTGAATGCAATGTGTTATGGTCATTTGACAAAGGAAAGTATTTTTGAAAATAATCTGAAAAAGTACTATCTGAATCAAATACATGCGGGAGTGCAAAACATTAAAACAGCAGTATCTCGGTTTGAAATCGTTTGCAGATACCTCTTTTGCGCTTAGCACAGCAGTACAGTCTCTAGGTAAAAGGAACCATGGTTTTTTTTCTACCAAACTGTCAAACTGGCAGGGACGTCATTTCAAGTTTTTCCAGGGGGGGGGGGGGCAAAGGGTCCAAACACAATGCAATTTCATCGGAAAACATAAAAAACCACGCCCACTTATATGTAAATACATTGATTTCTCAAAGCCAGGGGGGGGGGCAATTGATCCCCCTACCCCCCTAAATGACGGGCCTGCCTGCAAACTGGTAAAATTTGTATACCTAGTTTCTCAGAGAATGCTGTTTTAGACACAATGCACACACTGTCATGCCTCAATTATCCAAAAGAAAGAAAACGGTCTAAAGTTAAAACCTTGAATTCCTGTTTCCATTTGGCCCTAACTAACTTTTTATATTCAAATACAAATATAAATGCAAAGTACAAAAGCGACGACCAGCAACAGGCTCTGGGCCCAACTAGGCTGTTCTTAGTCAAATTATAGACCCCAATGAAGATCAATGGCCCTTTTAAAGCTATCTATTCCACTGCTTCTTACCGCTTGTTATAGTAAACTGTTCCAAGTTCCCACTACCCTGCCAAAATAGTAATTTTCCGAATTTTCAGGTTAGCCTGAGATTTAAAGAGTTTAAAACAATGACCCCTTTGTCCCACTTTCCGTGCAAAAATCTAACCACGTAACATCTTTGTTTAAGACTATACATATTAAGCATTCTAATTCATTACAACATCTTTTGTAAATTGATTTAGAAGACCTACTCTTTCAGTATTTTATTTTTGATGAAAAAAATTCTATGATTTTGCACTTGTAGGCAGTTACCTTCAGTTTCTGCAAATAAGCAGCTAGACAAAACTGTCAAAGAAATTGAAGTAATAGACAGTCAATAGGAATTCTATTATTCCTTTAAAACAAATAGTAGACAAATATTAGGGGAGACCACACCCAGTCGTCAAGGGTTTTTATTCTTGAGTGAGCATGTGCCCAGAATTGAGTCTTATGACGAAATGAGATTTCGGCTAGTTTGACCAACGTGAGAGGGAGAAGCTGTCCTTTTTTTTTTTTTTTTGCTTAAGAGTCATTCTTAGAATTTTTTTCCCTTGTGCACCAAAATAGATTTTTAACTCAACTGTTGTATAATGTGTTTAAGTAATTATTTCATACTAAGCAAAGTACTACTCTGTTCCTTGAATAAGAAACATAATTTTAGTTATGAGAAGTTGCTTATATTCCCAGCTGTTTTACCAGTATTTTTGAATTATGGTAATCCGGTTATTAATGGTCAAGTTGACAGATCTTGCTTGAGTCGATGCGTGTAATAGTTTAACTCATAAATTTTTAAGCGTCTTATTTCGCTTATTAGAAATGCTTACACATGACCAAAAAAAAAAAAACCTTTAAGGAAGGTTTGAAACATTAAAGAGAGCATGTTTCGGAAAGGATATCATCTTATGCCCAAATCAACTTTAAATCAGATTTACGTCATCTCCTAACTTGGATTAATTCTTCAAACATTTTATGAGACTTCTTTAAAAACAACTCTTAAAAACCTCATTTCGTTGCTTATTACATCATCATAAGTTTTATCATTTGCGTATCAATTTGACCCATGTTGGATTACGCTGATAAGTCATAAAACAAAAAGCACTGATTAAATGAAATATTTTATGAAAATGAAGAATGATGTCACAGCTGCATACGAAAATAAATTAGAAATGTTAAAAAAAAACATATTTTCCAGATTGGTTGCAGAATATCAGCTATCGGAAAAACTCACTACATTAAAAAGAGGTCATATTCTTCAAAAGTAAAATCAATAGTAAAAAATAATTTTGTAAAAAATAATGAGCGATTTTTTTTTTGCTTTAACGCATTTGCATCTTTTAAATTACTCTACAGATTGATGCCGTTTTTCTAAACATCAAAGGATTTTAATTAATTTTCATTGAAGTTGTTTTCTACCAATTCAGGTATGTAGGAATTTTTGTTGTCATGGCATCTTTATTAATGTTCTTAGGCTATTGTTATTTCTACATTTCTTATAACTCGACGAAAAATATTCAAATTCAATAATACAGTTAAAGAAGAACACTTCAGACTAAGGGAAAAAATATTACAGCGCATTCTTTAGTTTTTACCTAGTGGTAATTCAGAACTCAAGATGTTACTCCTTTCCGCTAAGTCATGATATCTATTTCTCAAAGGGGCTGTCCACAAATGCTAGCGAATTTTAAAGGGCGGAGGAGTTAGTGAAATTGTGACAAGGGAGAGGGAGGGGATATTAAGAAGTGTGACATCACGTATTTTTATAAGTAAGAATTTGTTCATGAAAAGAGCATGACAGTTGACATAATGCGATGGGGGTAGACGGAGTGTGACACTTTTTGATACGGGAGGGGTAGGGGGCGTGGAGAAGTGTGACAATTTGTGACAGAGGGGGGAGAGGATATGATGAATTGTGACACTTTGTGATGTAAAAGGGGGAGGGCGTGTTGAAAAAAATTTAACATTATTTTTGGCCAGCCTCAAAATTTATTACTGTCTCTACCACCTTAACACATGATTTACATAACGTACATTATAAATTTTTGTGTATGTGCGTATAACACAAGCAATATTTTTTAAATAAAGATTTAAAAATCCAACGAAAAATGAACAGTATTTTCTTTAATACATGATTTTTTAACACTAAAAGTAACTCAGAAATAACACAAAGCAAGAATAACTGCCATAAATTTGACAAACGATTGTTGCTTGAGAAGTTTTTTGCAGTTGTAGCTTATGCATCAAAAAACCGACTAACCGTGCACACAAAGCGTACAAAAATCGCATAAAATATGCTCTTTTAATTGTTTTAAACAAGTTACTGCCTAAGTCAGTCTGATGAGTCCTAATGAGGACGAAACTACAGTCTCTGCATGACATAACTGAGCTGGTGGTGTATAGCATGTGTGTAAAAAGTTTCCTTGTTAAAATGTTTAGATTTCTATAAGTTAATCTCTTCTCCCACGATCCTAGGTCATTTTCTTTTATAAAAGTCTGAAGAAAAAAATTATGTAACATTCCACATAATATTCGCAGCCAACCAAAAAATATACAGAAAAAAGGTAAAACTTCAAACACTGTTTGCATTAGTACTCGAGAAATTAAGTTTAAATCTTTATGAAACTGTTGCTTTATTAAATATAAAGTAAAAAGTAGGGATACCCCGATATGCAAATTGGCCGATTACAGATTATCGATCAATCGGCTGTTGATAATCGGCCGATTAATCGTCTGGGCCGATTAATGATACTTTTGATTGTTTTCCTACTACCAATTTTACCATCACTGATTTTTCTCTCTTATACAATTCCAAGTTTAGAAATAGTAAGTAATTTATTTCTGAGAGAAGATTTTTTTTTCATTTTCCTAGTTTTCACAAAATAATTTCAATTCTTTGTCAAATTTCTTTGAACCAATTTTCATATTATCGTCAATAATATTATTAACACATTGTTAGTTATGTTAATTGGACATAAAAATTCAAAAAAAAAGGGGGGGGGGGTCTGTGGTGAGCACTCCAATTTATGAGTACTTTCAATCCATATTTTTTAATAATTAGTAACAATTTAATTCAATGCTTATATTCCTTGAAAATTAGAGGTTATCTAAAAGCACTGTGTTAAGGAGAAAACTATCGCCACATGAAAAATGTGTAGCAACCACTGTCTATGTGTTTGGATATCTATTCAAAATAGGAGACTTAATTAAAAAAAACTTTATATCGACTGTGAGGATTATTATTACTGTTAATAAAATTATTCATCATAGTTTCTTAGTAAAGGAATACTTTAAAGAATAATATTTTAAAAATATATTTTCTGCCGATTAATCGGCCCAATTTGGCCGATTATTAATAATCGGTAAAGTGGCCGATTATGGCCGATTATGGCCGATTAATCGGCATTGCCGATTAATCTGTGCATCCCTAGTAAAAAGTGAATACTCTGCCTTCACATGAAAAATATTGCAACAAAGAAATGAATTTGTAATGTTTATTGATAAGAATACGTTGTCAAAAGCTTCTCAAACTCACTCATACAATGCATGAATATTATCATTCGAAACAGACATTCAACACATAAAGAAACGCTATACATACTCTGATTGTGCTATCAAAAGTTCGTTCTTACACTGAATTTGTGTAAAATATTTTGGCTTCATATTTTTAGTAAGCAAACGATTTTCCAAATAAATGCAGTTATGAGAAAGGTTTTTTGTTGTCCCTTTATGAAAAGTGCTGTTGCATATTGTTATAAAAAGTTTTGTTTTCTTTTCTAGCTACCGTGATAATGACAAAAGAAATTTAGAAAATCAGGTACGAGCTTTTCATGGAACTCATTTTGAATAAAAAAAATCTCCGTAACAGTGTTTACTTCAAAATTTATTTGTATGGAAACTGCAGGGAGAAAAAAAAAAAAAAACAAATAGTGATTTCACGAACAATCACTCATCAATATCTTTATTTTTTCGTTTAAGCTGGAAAAAATGAATAATTTTTTTCCGATTGAAAATATTTTCCAACAACAGGCGATTTTTATGTCTATTGGAGACAACTCCTTTCAAACAGAAAGTTTTTGATTCACGACAATAATTACAAATACTGGTGGTTTTTTTTCTTTAGATTTCACAAAATGTTTTTAAAACAGGAATATTTTTAATTTTGAAAAATAATTTCTTATCTGGACGAATATTTTAAGTTTAGAAAGAAAGAAAAAAGCTTTAGACGACGGTGGATAAATTTAGACTTAGGAAACATCCTAGACGGGCAAATTTTCAATTTCAAAGAATACATTCTTGCATTGTATGATTGTTTTGGATGAAAAATTAAGGATTAAAAAGTTGGGTTTTAAGATGAAGAAATATGTATGTCTATCATTCTGCTTTTATAGCATTTTCTGTTTCTCTACTAAATTTTAATTAATCCGATCCAAACATAACTTTTTTTTAGATCTTCAATCAAACACCTGTTTTCATTTTTTTTAATTGAATGGTGCAAAAGATTTCCGTCTTGTTGTACAAAATGCATTTTTTGAAAAATCTATCAGACATAGAGATAATCTAGGGTATCGTCATTAAGCGATTAGTTTACGTATCTAGTCTGGGATAAAATTGTATTTTGATACATAATAGTCATACATGGAAAGAAACTTGGTATTCAACTGCGGTGTGTATCGTTCAAATTAGTGATTCCAATTTTTTTTTACTTCTGCTACTTTTTTCAGATGAGAAAATATTTTCAACCTTACGTTTTGTAGATACTCAAGAGAGAGGAGGGGAGGGGGAAGTAATTTTGTTTTGATTGTTGAACAGGGGCGCACCCAGGATTAAAACTAAAGGGGGGGGGGGCTAATTTGTAGAAAGCTACCCCCCCCCCACCCCCACCCCCAGAAATTGAAGTAAATTTAACCCATTAATGCCTATCGTTCCTTTTTAAGTACGGTTCAAAAAGTGGGTCTGAATTTTCCAAAAATGAACATTTCAAAAAAATAATTGTGATCAATTATTACTTTGGTATTGTTTCAATTCATTATTAACAGTTTGCAGCACATAACCATTGTAAAATGTGTTCTGTAGCCGTTTTATTATGATCTTTATCAAGAATTATATCGTTCACAATCTCAAGAACAAAAAGCTAAGTTTTTAAAATTATTAACAAGTAAATCTATCTGTGCTTGATATATGTGCTACTTTGATCGATGTTTTAGTTTACCTTTTTTTGCAATTCTGTAAATTTTAGTTTTTTATTCTTTAAAATACTAGTTATTTGTTGTATTTAATTACTTTTTCATAATGCATTTAGACGTTTTTTATTGTTTAGTCTGATTGTTGAAGAAGCCCTAAGCTGTTTAAGAAGCTTAGCACTTTACCTTGATGAAGAATTCAAGGATTGTATATGCGTTTGTTGTTTGGAAAGGTGAGGGGCAGTGGTTGCAGATTTAATTTCAGAATTCCCTGAACATGGCAATTTTGATTTCAACTGTGACAATTTATATATTTCTCTTGCGCTCCTACTTGATAATTTGTCTCAGAAAGGTTTTGTGCAAGAATCGGATTGAAAAATGCCCATTAACTAAAGTAACGTTGTTCAATAAAGAAGAGGGAGGAAGTTTTGAAAAAAAAAATCGATAAGAGGTAAAATAATATTACGTTGGTTCGGTGGAATAATACCAATGTCGTAACTATTACATCGAATCTTCATGGAGTTTATCCTATAGCAAAGGCTAAACGAAGGTCCAATAGCGAAAAGAAAGTAATTAAAATTGATGAACCACATATGGTTGCTCAGTACAATCGTTGCATGGGGGGAACAGATCCCATGCTTAAAAATATCGGGAGTTACAGGTTTTTTATCCAATCTAAAAATTTGTGGTTGCTGTTCTTCCATTTTATTTTAGAAGCTGCTGTACAGAATGCATTGAGCTCAAGAGTACCGGATTGAAATAGGTATTATGGGCAAAGTCGTTCTATTGCTTTAAATAAGACTCAGGAAAGATGTGCCCATTGAAGTAAAAAAGCTTATCGGAAATACAGCAAATGCAATGTAGGTTTGCACAACGAATGTTTTGCTGACTTTTATACTCAACAACACCAATATTTCCTTGTTCTCTGAATCTACTTCCCAGTTTATGTTAATTGCTGCTTTTATTTCTTCTTGTAAAATGTCTTTATAAATATTATATCGAAGACAGAAAAAAAATTTGGTAAAAAAAGTACGAGGGCTGTCTGAAAAGTTTCCGACCTGGATATGAAGAAGGAAAAACTCATTAATCAAAGAGAGGTCTTCTTATTTAGGAGTCTTTTGGTAACTTGAAACAGCAGTTTTGGCCAGTTTTAGTTCGAATTGTGTGTGTGACAGCCATACTAGTGAATTGCTGTAACAGTTTTTTTTTTTTGAAAATAGAGAAAATCGAATATCTAGCGCTGATTCGACACTTACTTTAAAAAGGAAATACGCCTGCACAAATTAAAAAGGAGTTGGACTCTGGGTATGGGGACTATGCACCATCATCTACAACCCTAAAATTTTGGGTAGCTGAATTCAATCGTGGCCGTAACAGCTTGGGTGTTAATGAACGCTCAGGTCGACCCAAAACTGCTACCACTGATAAAAACATTGCTAAAGCTCATCAAATGGTGTTGGATAACCGCAAATTGAAGGTGATCTCACCTTGAAGAAGCTATGAATATCTATAAGGAGCTTTCATGCTATTTTTTAAATGAGAAAGTAAGCACGTAGATGCTGGCTGCAACTTGGCTGCCGCATTTGCTCAATTTGAATCAGAAACGTGACCGAATGAACATTTGCAGCGCATTTCTGGCGCAATAAACCAGAGTTTTTCCGACGGCTTTTTACTGTGGATGAAACCTGGATTCATCAATATACTCCAAAAACCAAAACGCAGACAAAGCAATGGATTGCAAAGTGAGAACCAGCTCCAAAAAAGGGCAAAAAAGTTCCTTCTGCTGGAAAAGTGATACCAACCGTTTTCTGGGATAGCCATGGAGTGATACTAATTGACTACCTTAAAATGGGAAAATCCGTAACAGGAGCATACTATTCTACTCTCCTTGACAAATTGAAGGAGGAAATCGAAGAAAAACGGCCGCATTTGAAAAAGAAAAAGTTCTTTTTCATTAAAAAACTGCTCCTGCTCACACCTCAGCGGTTTCAATGGCCAAAATTCACGAGTTAAGATTCGAAATCGTTGAACACCCACCCTACTCACCAGACCTGGCTCCAAGCGACCTTTTCTTGGTCCCTTAGCTGAAAGAAGCACTTGGAGAACAAAGTTTTACTTCAAATGAGGAGATTATAAACTTTGTCAACAGCTTTTTTGAGAACAAATTCTCATCACTACTTTTGGATGGGTTAAAAGTATGGGAGCATTGCTGGATGACGTGTGTGGACTTACAAGGAGACTCTTTCAAAAAGTAACAGCCAGTTTTAACGATAAAAACATTTTTTCTATGTTAGGTCGGAAACTTTTCAGACAGCCCTCGTATGTATCCTCTGGTGCCTAGCGTCCCTTTTTAGGGACGATTTTTCTTTTTTAAATGAAACAATTATTTTTACATGATATTTTTTAAATTATTTTTCCTGTCCATTAAACACTATTTGTAACCAGTATACAAAATATCTTGGAAAAAGAAATGTTAGGCAGTAATGGGTTAAAACGGCGGGAATACTAAATTTCCCTCTTTTTTTCTCTCAGGAATTTTATGGTAAAATTGTTTTGGTTTGTTTCAAGTTAGAAAACCTAGCGTCACTAAAGTAAAAAAAAAAGTTGGAAATAATCTTTGGTTAATAAATCAATTAAAAATAACAGTGAAATGGACTTTTGAAAATGCATTGTTTGGAACGTACAGTGCTTTTTTAGAAATTAGGCCTTGGAAAAGTCTATAACTGAAGTATCATCCTAAAATAAAAATTTTCTATGCGTTAGATACCAAATCATTTGACTCTCAAAATAAAGCAGAGTTTGAATAGCAAAAAAAAAAAAAAAAACATATCTTTCTGAATTATTTGATTTCTTATAAAAGATAAAACAAGACAAACAGTTACAAGAATTAAACTAGTCATAATTCATTTATGTTGCAAGATAATTAAGCTTTAAGTTTTATCGATCAATTACAGAAATTAACAAAGTTGTTATTTACTTTGATAACATCGAGTAAAAGTGATATAAGAGTGAAATTAAAAGGCTTTCACATGCTTGTTCAATTAAAAGTTTACGTACTAAATAGCACCATTAAGAATACATCATAAAATTATTTTTGCACGTTGGAAAGCTTAAAAGTGTAAAAAAAAACAAGCGTATTCAGAAAAAAATTAATTAGTAACTTCCTGTATATATGATAGGTACATTATTCAACAGCAATGAAATACAAGTTAAGTTTGATAAGATGTTTTTAATATTGGCAAAACTATAAAACAAAATCCAGCCTCCTTGGGGATTTTTCTTAAAACAGAAATAACAACTTTACTGCTTAAATCAATTTCTCTATGAATATTTAACCCTTTAACGTCAGGTGTGCCGAATTCGGTCCATACCTCCAGAATCATTTTGCCTCAGTTGCTAAGTGAGTTATTCCACAATAGAATTGTGATGTTTTTGGCACATTCATATCTGCCGGCAGCAGTAAGTCTTAATTTTAAAGACTCACGCTTTAAGCCCCCTCCCCCATTACAAATTAGCTTTAGTGGGCTAAAGCCCCTTTATTCCTATGTTTGAGTATTTGCTATTTTATAGTTTTGAACAATTTTATCTTTTTTGACTGGAACCATTCCAATAAAACTGTAAGATTCGTGGTGCAAGCCTCCCCTCGTTACAAGTCAGGTGTATGAGCTTCAAGCCTCCATATCTCGACTTGGCTGTGTTAAAAAAAGGATAAATTGTCATAGGGGGGCTGAAGCCCCCAAATCCCCCCTCTAGGTGCGCGCCTGTTGTTGAAGCGATTTTCTTACGGGATGTTTGTTGTGCGGCCGGAGTGAAATAGGAGGAAAAAAAAATCCACCTGCTACCTCTGACGCGCATGCGCAGAGCTTTGTGTTGTTTTGTTTTCTGGTTTTATTCTGAAGTGTAGAGCCTGTATAGAAGACAGGCCGACATAACGTTTGCCATTTTGATGCGGATGGATGAGACGAAAACAAGAGCAAGCTTCTATATTGGCATGCGCAAAAAAAAAAAAAAAAAAAAAAAAAAAAAAAAAAAAAAAAAAAAAAAAAAAAAAAAACAAGAGTTACGCGCATAAAAATATACGATTGAGATTATTTTTCAGCTTCGAAAAACAATAGTCCGAAAAGATAAACTCTTAAAAGTAGAGCACAGATGCAGAAATAAGCAACAGGAATGCACGTGCATAAATCAATGACTGAATTTACATAGTAGTCTTTGTGGAAGATTTGAGGAATGCACGAATAAAATTATTTGTATTTTATGCATTTGAAAAATTACTGCACCAAAACTAATCAAGAATGCACGCCCATGAATGTATGACTAAATTTATTGATTGGAATTACGTAAAGTGTATCGAAAACAAATATACACCTTAAAAAGAGTATGAATGCATGAATAATGAACAGATATGCAGGCACTTAAATACATGATCATTTTTACAAAAAGCTTTGTAGAAAAATGTGAATAGAGGTTTGACATGGCGTCAATACGATTTTAAATATTGTATGCATCGTCAAAGCAAAAAGTTTTGAATCATATTTCAGTAAGGTTCACTTGGGACTACTTAAATGTCACAGTATATTTTGTGATCGGTTGAGAAGCTCCAAAAAGAATTCTAAGACTGCGTTGCTTTAAGGTGGAAAGTGCCTCAATAAAAGTATTCTATACATGTTTCGAAGAAACTTTTTGATGGTATAAAAATGCAATGTTCCATTTAAAATATTCGTTTTGTAAATAGGATTTGGAAATTTGATTTTTATGCTCAAATGATCATGTATGTTGGTAAAATTACATTTAGAAAGTTATTTTTTCCCAAATTCGTGCACTTTTTTGTTGATTTGATCATGGGCGGAGTTAAGGGGGGGCTTAGGGGGGCTAAGCCCCCCTGGCCAGGTTATTAGCCCCCCCTGAAGGAAAAAATACCTTTTTTTTAAAAAATCAATAAATACGTACGTCATTCAGGACAAATAACACCGAGAAGATCATGCAATCATTCGGAAACCTGGCTGATGGCGCTTATTAGCCCCCCCCCCCCTCTTGAAGAAAAAAGAAAAAAACGAGACAAAGTTTTCTTTCAACATTAGCAGTTGTCATCGCTCTTCCAAAAAAACCCTCCTAAGAACTAAAATATATTTTTACTCAGCATTGTACATTCTACGAGACTTTTTCTCTTTAGCTTATGCTCTGCTTTACTAATTTTTGTTCATAGTACATCCGTTAACGATATCAAACGGTGAATCTTCCTACCGAACTATTTTGCTGGGAAACTAAGTGATGTATGTGTTTTTATCTCGTGCCTCCGGTCCATGGGCGCCCATATGCGGAATTTTAAGGGAGGGCTCAAATATTTCTCCCATGGTTTAGCAGGATATTTTTCTCATGCAAAGCAATTTCAGCACAGATTAAAGTTATTTAAATTTGATATTTTTAATAACTTATTAATGGCTGAAAAAGAAATGTTTTTATATTTTTGCCGAAAAAATAGTACTGAAAGGGAGGAAATTATAATTTCTGACGGGGGGGGGGGGGGGGCTGGAGCCCTCCTTTATGGGCGCCCATACTCCGGCCTGCAAATATCATTTGAGACCCCATGCACGCAATTAGTTATTCCTCCCCCGCATAGTTACGGCTTTCATAGCGCTGCTGACATGATTATAGTTCGTCAAAGTGACAAGGGAAAGGGACTTCGTTTTTACTACAGTCGCTTTACCAGCGCTTCTAATATCATTTTATCGTTTGCTATTGAAATGACGAAGAAAAATATAATTATTCACAGATTTTTTTTCAGCTTATTTTTCTTTTTCTTTTTTGATTCGGGACCGACAGGGCCGGCGAGAGCAAATGAGGTCATGATGAATGTCAGCCTAGTTGAAAATGAGGGGCCTGAATCTTAGAGTGCCCCGTTCGGATTCGCAGTGGTATAATTTTTGTAAGATTAATGGGGAAGGGGAGCCCGGAGACTAAACTGACAAGGGGCCCTTCGTGACTCTTGGCGGCCTAAACTAGCTAAAAGATAAACTAGCCGTTGAAGCCATGGGCATACTGTTTAATATAAATACGGTAAACTTTATTGTCAATCTCTTCGTAATGCACGACATTTTAGAAACAACGGAGATTTTGAATAATTTTGTTCAAAGCAAAGAGTCAAATATCGGACAAGCAATAACACTTGTAAATAGCACTATAAAATGTTTAGAGACTTCTTGGCAAGAACAGGGATTTGATCAATTGTGGAACAAAATCAATAATTTTGCAGAAGATAGATGCATTTCTTTGCAAGGAAGCAGCGCAAAAAAACTTAAGGTGAAAGAAAGCATTCGTCTAAGACAGTGGTGGCCAACCCGCGGCACGCGTGCCACAGTGTGGCACAGCAGACCAGTAACAGTGGCACGCGAAGACTTTTGGAAAAAAATCCAAAATTGAGGAAAAAAGGTTGATCTCAAAAATATTGATAAAAACTAAAACCCTTAAACTGATAAATGTCATGATATTGTGACAATTAAGTGTCAGAAGGCTGGCTTAAAAATTGTCTGAACTACAATATTGCAAAGTGCTTAGCGTTAGCTTCAGACATCCAACGGAAGCTGTAGACACTACAGACAATGTTTTGTAAAGCATATTTGTGCTTGACACGAATGAATTATTATATTTTTAATTTTTATACTTGCTATAAAAAATAAAAGCCTTTTGATGAAAACAGAAAATGATAAAAAGAAAGTCAGAAAATGTTTCTTCATGACTTCTTGAAATACATGTTTGCAAAATTTTGAAAAATTTGTGCTTTAATATCATTAATTTTGCGATTATTTTTACGATTGTTGCTAATACTGCATTTCAATCATTTTTGTTTAAATATGATTAAAAGAGTTTGATGAATGAACAAGCATTAATCGGTGTTTCTGAAACATATTCGCAATAAAAATATACAAAATTGAATTATGAAAAATTATCATAAACGTGACATGCAGTAAAACAGATGAGTCAAAATTAAAAACGGAAATTCATTTTTCTTATTTTCTTCTGTCTTAATTAGTTGATCTGAAAACTTTTCAAACATTGCAACTTTAAAAGGAAAAAAAGAAAAAATATATTAAAGCTCAAATGCAAAAAATTCGTTCTCAAAATTTTGGAGGGGGCTGCAGCCCTATCGGCCCACCCCTTAAATACGCCACTGGGTGATGAAATTGAAAAAAAAAAAAAAAAAAAACTCTGCAACTAAAATTAAGAAACTAGATTGGACAAAATTTGGCATGGTTGCACAAATGAAGACCCTTAAATTGTTTTTGTTACATTACTTGAAAATAATTTGGGAAAAAAACTTCAAAAGTGTCATCCAATTATCTATCACAAATTCCTTGCCAAGGAATGAGACTTTTTCTCTGTTGGTGACCCTGTAGAATTAACTGTATTAACAAATTACGAATTAGAGCTCCGAATGTTTTGTGAACTTTTCCCAGGAGAAAGAGGAGAGTATGGCAAGTTACCCCTTCATTAAAATGTGCAATAGCTATCCAAAGGAAAAATAGTCATAAGATTTTAGAATTTTAGGGAGTGTGCTTTCAAAATATTTGGAAGGAAAGTAATGAGGGCTTGCTACTTAGAAATGGAGAATAGTGAGCTAATTTATCTATACCATCTCTTAATATCCTGCGTTTAAGTAATTAAAATTTAAGATTGTACAAAAAAAAAAAAATCCTAAACCAGTAGAGGCCATCTACATTCTTTTATGATGAAACTTCAGTTTCTTTCTCTCTACTTTGGAGAAAAAAGGATAAAACATTAAAACTTAATACTGAAAGTATCAACCGAAATTTAATAATTTTCCAATGGTATATGGAGAAAATTTTACACCGATTTTAAACATTCATTCAGTGTTAGGTTTGATGATTTTCAGGATCATAAAAAAAAATGCTGATTTTTTCAAATTCTTTGTTTATTTTTCTGCAAGACACTACTTGTTACCCTTCTGAAATCTAAATCGGAATTACTGACCTATTGCATTGGTCATCAAATATAAGAGCTTACTTCAACAGAAAGTCACCCACGTTGTATTGAAATTTGGAAATTTGTAACAACATTTTTTTTATCTTCACATTTACACACTTTAGCCGTCTGATGTTGTTGTAGATTTGGCTAAAAATATGCTTCTAAACAAATATGTTTTGTTATGAATGCAGAAAAATCGAAATGCCATTGAATATCAATTGATTGCACTTAAAACAGTTAAATTTCTTAGGATTCTCAAGAACTAATCCTAAAATTAGAGACTTGGTAGAAAAGATGCAGACTTACAAACCGCATTAAGTACAGACTGTTTAATTTTTAGAATAGAATGTTTGATGTTATTTGTTTCTATTTTAAGCATAAGCCAACTGACAGAATCTGTAAAAATGTTTACTAACGATAATTCTTAAGTTCGGACTTGTTTTATCTTTATTATCATTTAGATTTAAATTACTCAGATTTACGAGAAAAAATGTTTCATTTGAGTAAGAATTACATAATCAGCCAGCATAAAATCTGTTTTTAACTTAAAAAAAAAAAAAACAAAAAAAACAAAAAAAAAAAAAAAACAAATTTGTTGAAAAAATACATTGTGGCACGTTGAGTTTTTTCTCTCCAGATAGTGGCACTCTCCCAAAAAAGGTTGGCCACCCCTGGTCTAAGAGATGGAGTTACCTATTCTACGATTGGTAGTCGCATGCACAGTAAAGAAAACCTCCCGGATAAAGAACATTGGAAAAGGAATATTTTCAACGTGGTGTTCGACAGTGTGTTGCAAAATTTAAAGCTGCGTTTTTCGGGTGAATTTCAAAATATGGCCCTCGCAATTGAAAAATTTTTGGATTTAGATTTTGAAAGCTCATCATTCTTTATTAATGCATACAAGAACTGTCTAAATATTGATGTGAATCTTTTAAAAGCAGAAATGAAAGTAGTAAAAAATTACTTTAAAAGTGATCAGATTTCAATTGCTGAACTTAAAAAGGTTGTCAACAGAAATATATTTCCGAACGTCTTTTTATTGCTCAAAGTAGCAGTCTCGATACCCATAAGTTCAGCAACAGGAGAAAAGTCTTTTTCTGCAATGCGACGCATAAAGACGTGGCTAAGAAAGTCTATGACTCAAACAAGATTTGCAAATATGTCAATCATTCATATTGAAAACCAGTTCGTAAAACAAAATGTAAGTGTTGACGAAATTTTTGAAGAATTCTCTTTGCGCAAAAATCGGAAATTTTAAAAACATTAATTATGCAAGTGGGAAAAACACCGTTAAAAGCAAATTAAAATATAAATAAAACAGATAGCATGACAAAATATCTGGAAATTACATTTTCCCTCGGAGGGGAGGAGGTTCTTGAAACTCTGAAGTATGTGTTTGCTTTTTTTTTTTTGTTTTTTTGAAAATGTGTTTTAAAGTTTTAACGTTGTTTTTCTACTCTTTGTTGCACCAGACTATTATTTCTTTTCAACTATGTATTCAAGACTTTTAAGTATTTAAACTGATAATGACTTATTTCCTGCAAGGTTTACCCGCATGTTTAAATCAATGTAACTAATAACTAATTTTTGGAACTTGATTTTCCAATCCATAATTTAAGATTTTTTCATTTTAGTATTTTATAGAATCAACTAGCCGAGTACCCGGTCCTGCCCGGGTTTCGCCGGGTATGGTGTTTTAGTGACACTCGTTCATGAATTTTTTAACATTAAAGTGCATATCTATACACACAATGGCTACTTCTGTAAACAATGGCAATTTTTTCTGACTGGACAAACTAAAAAACTGTATTACACACCTTAAATACAAATGCAAGCTACAAATAATGTTAAGGTAAATCGGAAATGTTTATAAGCTTGGTACAGGGTGCGGTGGAGAAACTTGCAGACTTGAAAAGTCAACTAAGGGAAAAGTACATCATGTATCAGTTTACTACTTTTTATAAGATATGGTACCCATTCTGAAGTTTTATATTAGTTAGATTTATAAACTACATCGAGAAGAATGACGGCCCATGTTAATGATGCACTCATGTACCCTAGATTTGTTGCACTCTTTCGAGCATATCGACTGATGGGATGTTGGTGATAGCAAGCCGGATGTTGTTCTTCAGGCGTTGCAGGGTCCGGGTCTTGTCGTTGTAAACGATCGATTTGAGATACCCCCATAAAAAATAGTCACAGAGTGTCAAATCGGAAGAGCGGGCCGGCCACGGTACGTTACCTTTCAAGAAGACGTTATCACTCAACTGGTGAACCACAGCAAGTTTGTTGGGATGAAACTGGAGTTCGTTGTGAAGAATTCGTCTCAGTGTCCAATCAAAAATCCACAAAGCAGCAGCGTGTTTACGCGCCAAACTCCTGGCAGAGCGCAAAAACGACTCCCTCACTTTTTCGACGTTTTCTAGGGTTCTGGAAATCCGTTGACCTCCTGGGCCTCTGTTTGCCACACTCTCACTTTCCCTGAATGTTTTCACCCACAAAACAGTCGATTCCCAGCCAGGAATGGGAACAACGGGCTGAATTTTGAACCGAGTTCGGAAGGCACGTTGAGTGGCGACCACCGAAAGATTATTTGAAAAGTAAGATTCGGCGGCGAACTCTCGTTGCTCCTTTGTCCAACGCATGGTGACAACTAAACTATGAGATAACAAAACTTCAGGACCCTCTCTTTAAAATGAGACTCTTCCCACTCCTTTCTGACCACTCCTTGCTAATTAGCATATAATTAAAATCAGCAAGTTTCTCTGTCGCATCCTGTTAAATCAATCACACTGGAGTCAAGTATTTCCAAACATTACACGTAAAATAAGTCCCATCATTAGTTTATATCCTTGTGACTACATTGGTGAAAACATCTTATATACCTAACTTAGAAATTTTTTTGACTATAAGCACTTTCTATTCTCTAACTATTGCCAAAATCATTTTTTTTTTATTTCACCCGTTAGCGATTGTTGGCTCAGATAAATATAAAAATCCTTAGAAGGCAATAAATTCCATACTTACTCCAGAGAAGCCTTGGTTCAAAATTTTCAATATGATTACAATCAATATTGTTGCTGCATGACACCAAATTTTTGCAACAATGGGTTGAAAATTTAATCATTTAATGGGGAAATGACATAAAATTAACTGTTTTCCAGAATAACTTTTTTAAACTAAGTTTTTTAGAAATAAATTATAGCTTATCATGCTCCCTGTTACTGAAGCTATCTACGGTGAAAAAATGGTTAAAATCGGTTCAGTAGTTTGGAAGATTACCCCGGACATACGTTTTCAAAAGTAGTCTTTTATGTATATAGATTCCATAATTTAAGATTTTTTCATTTTAGTATTTTGTAGAATGGTTGTCTGTTTAAAAATGCTGCTAATAAGGTAATATAAATAAAATAATTTCGGTTTTATACTTTAAAGTCATACGGAATAATACTGTTATCTAACTACTAGGTGACCCGTGCGGAATTCCGCAAAAAAAAAAAAAAAAAAAAAACTCTAAACTTAAAATTTAATACGACAATTTTTATTGGCTTCATTTGCACAACATCGCCATCTACTGCCGTCGTTCTGACAACTTTTCAAAGAGATAACAGACACGTTCACTTTTACAACTACTACAAAAGTGATACCCTATATTAAAATCAAATACCCAAGGCTACTACTAAACTAAATACTAACGTTATCGCAAAACTACCATAGTATTTTGAAACAATAAAAGCTACAATTAAGGTTTACCGAGCTAAGCCTTGGCTTGAAATGTCACATTTAAAATTGATTTGAACAACAATGCTAACGATTTTAAGAGTTGAGCAAAAAATTTAACTTTTTCAAACTTCAATCGCTTATAAGTCGCTTAAACGTGGATTTTCGAGATTCTCGTTACGCGGCGCTAGCGGAGAAACGTTCTAAAGAACGCATTTTTTTTAATCTTTCGAATGAAATCAAAATGGAGACGATACGACAATTATTTCGCTAGATAGAGTCAATTTTGTGCCCAAAAATTGAAGTTCGAATAAAAAACGAACCGACACTATTTAGAGGGTGGGTCTAATTTTCGTCAATAGCCCACGGGATAAGCTTCAAAATCATAAATTTTCTTGCAATTCGATAAAGAAATGAGCGAGTTTCGACCGGGTATAGGATTCGGCTTAGAGAAATAATATATGGAGATAAAAATGACAATTAAAAACTTTTCATGTGTTATCGTCTGAAAACGCTGATGTAATCTTCATGTTAAACGACATTGTTCAGAGTGCTTTTTCGCTTTAAATATTTAAAGTTGGGAAGCTCTAAGTCAAGCAAGCTCTATTTACATATCATAAATAAAATAATGCATAAGCTTGTTTTCTATGATAGAGTATTTCTCTTCTATTAAAAAAAAAGTTTGTAGTAATTCTAAGCATCTTTCGACTTTACTAATGTTTTTGAGTACTTCAGTTACATTCAACAGACCTCATATGAAATAAAAGTTGATATTAAATTTTATTCATAAAGAAGTAATAGAAACCAAAATAACAGTAAATATTATGAAGAAAACAATGTTAATTCATCTCTAAAATGCAAATTTTGTGCTAGTTTATGTCGATTTTATTACTTTAATTTGAATACAGAAACAGTTTCAATTCCCAATTGAAAGCCTTATAAGAAAATTAAAACAATAAAATAAAAATGAATTTATGAATTTCAACTCTGTGAACCCAGATTGTTATTTTCAAGTTGCATTCAAAATTATAAATATATATATATATATATATATATATATATATATATATATATATATATATATATATGTGTGTGTGTGCGTGTGTGTGTGTGTGTGTGTGTGTGTGTGTGTGTGTGTGTGTTTTGTGACATTTTTAGAATGGGGGCTTAGCCCCCCCAGACAGAAAAGTCTAACTCCGCCCATGGATTTGATTTGACTTGAAGTTGAAAATATGACCCCCTTCACGTTGAAAAAAAGACCCCGATTGATTTCCTTCTCATTTCGTAAAAGCAAATAACAATAGATACTTTAGTAACTTTAATCAAATTTCGTGTTCGGCTTGGACAAGAACAAAATGGTGTAAAGAAGGCGGCGAATACGAATTCCATTGGTAAAAGTGACATATGGCAAACTGTTTGTTTACTTTAGGTCTCTATCATTTTCATGAACGTTGCATAGAGCATACGTTAGGTTTTTTTTTTCGGCTGTAAGGACGAAAGTAGTTTTGACCACAGCTTTTTGGCGAGAGCATTGGTCTAATTTTCAGTCAACCCTTAACTTCAGTAACTTGTGGTGAGAAAGATGCCAAACATAGGACCTACTCTCCTATTAAATCAAAACTTTCTCTTCAGACAGTCAGTTGCTGTTTTGCTGACAAAGTATCACGTACTCTAGTTGCAAGTATAACCAGGGCTCGAAAATATCATAATATTTTCAAGAATATTAAAAATATCCGATAGTTTGATATGTATACGATATTTTCAATCAACACAATTATTGTCTTTAAATAATAAATGCGTCTACTGATCACTATTGTTTTTTTTTTGAATTATTATTGTAATAAGACCTCAAACTATTAGTTAGCATTTTGCTAAGCAGTTTTAATCTGTATCAAAACTCACATTGCTAATACTTTTACGAGCATAAAATAAAAAAATCTGGTATGGACACCCACACTACTTCCTTTTACGTGTAAATTTCTTAGTAGTTGCCTTGAGTGTTAAAAAAAGTGCTTGGAGTGAGCAAGGTAAAAATTCAAATATTTACTCCCCTAATCTGCCACAAAACAATGCAAAAAATATTTTACAATGGTTAATTTTCTAAATATTGCTGATTTTAAGATCATTCAGTGAATTTTTCGCAAAATATCGCCAATAGCGCCAAGTTGAACCCAAATTCAAAAAATAATTTTTTCGCCAAATTTGTCGCCAACTTGGCGATATGTCGCCAAAATGGCGTCAAACACTTGGCGACCCAAAGCTTGGCGACATATCGCCAAGTGGTCGCGCCAATTCATATCACTTGAGTCTGCATTGAAATTAACACTGATTTACCCCAAAAAAGGGGTAAAACACCCCCTTGGGAACATTCGAATGCAACCACAAGGGGAGGTGCACAACTAGACCATCCTCAGAGCCTACATACCAAGCTAGAAGCTTCTACGGCATATAGTTTTTGAGTTATGCGACCCACATACATACATACATCCGCACATACGTACATACAGACGTCACGAGAAAACTCGTCGTAATTAACTCGGGGGTGGTTGAAAAGGATTTTTCGGCGGCTTATATGTTGGTAGGTACATATGCACGTGCTGACAGGTCGAAAAAACTACTAAACATTCATTCGAGGGTGAGCAAAATCAAAATTTAGACTCAAATTTGACTGATTTTTTTTTGCGATCACAATACTTCCTTTACTACGTAAAAGGAAGTAAAAAGAGATATTATGCTACTACACTATACTATATTAATGATCCAGTAAAATGCCGTGTACATATTATATTACAACACTTTGTGGTTATTTTAATAATAAATGAATTCTATTAATATGATTAATATAAGTTGTATAATAAAATCATAGTGGTTCGAATAACAAATATCGAAAATATCAAAACATCATTATATTTTCAAAATAAATATCGGATTTATGTCGTGATATATATCATGATATATATATATCGCCGA
The DNA here is from genome assembly GCA_038373865.1 of Uloborus plumipes. NCBI lineage: Eukaryota > Metazoa > Arthropoda > Arachnida > Araneae > Uloboridae > Uloborus > Uloborus plumipes. The sequence continues at coordinate 47,987 of JAXGGA010007638.1, forward strand.
ACCCTGAGCATAAACTCTATGGGCAGGGCTCTAGTTGGGACAAAATTAACCTGGCAGCGTCATAAGGCTGTGATTAGGACCTGCGTAGCCCTCACGATGCTGCTGTGTAAGAGTTGATGCTTTGTGGTGTCACCAGGAAAAAGTAGCTGCAGCTGTGAAGATTATAGGTATTAGGCAGGGATTCAAGTGAAACAGCACTGCGATCGCTTCGAATTGCAATCGCTACTGGAAGTGAATTACATTATCATCAACTTAAATTGGCATGACGTCACTACGGGTGGAGCCAATAAGAGCTCACAAGCACTCAACGATCTCCTCTTATTCGCCAAGTAGGCTGTGACGTTTTATCTAGCTCGTTTTTCATAGGCAAACGTCACGCTGACGTCACAATGTTTTTATCAAGAAACGTTCTAATATAATTCATTTCCAGTCGCGATTGTAATTTGCGATTGACTGTTTCACTTGAATCCCTGCCTTAGTTTGTTTCTCAGTTCCGAAAATATTTGCACCGCCATGGGCAGGTAAACCACTCCATTCTTAGATAAACTGAAAATGAAAACTTTATAAGTTATTGATGTGTCTTTTCTTCGGACTTCTTAAAACTAATTGTTCACAACTTTGCCCCAGCATGTTTCAGGATTGAATGTGGCAATTCTTCTTCAATAATGTGTGTGTTCTTCGGACTTCTTGAAGCTAATTGTCCACAACTTTGCCTCTGCATTTTTCAGGGTCGAATGTGGCAATTGAGATTCCATACGAAATCAAAACACCAGTAACATACCAAAATAAGTTTTTTGCCAGCGGTTTGTTTCCTATTATTTGAAACTTTAGCCGATAGTTGTCAACTTTTTCACACAAATGTAAAACTTTTATAGTATTTTTTTTGTCTACTGGTAAGTGATGGATAGCAGATTTTACACCTGCTACAGCGTCTTCTAGAGAAGAAATAAAATATTGTATTGTTATTATTCGGAACGTTGGAATCACAAAAAATATGATATCTATGAATTCTATTTCAAATGTATCGTAAGCAAAAATGTATGCAACATGAAATATTTCAGCCACAGTTAGGAAAAGGAGGAAAAATAATATACTTTGTAATTCTTTTTGAGCGGTTTGAAATGCATCTGTTATCTTAACATAAACATGAATCAAGTTGTCGTAATTAAAAATAGTATCTGCACTTCCAAGTGCACGTTTTGTAATATGACTTTCATAGTTTTTCAAAGTGATTTTGAGAACATAGCACACGCAACAAAAATACATGGCAAAAATATCAGGAGCACAGAAGAAAAACATAGATTCTAAAAACTGCGAAATTTTGTAAATATTTCCTACTCTATATATATCATAAGCCACAGAGGAAATTTTCAGTATATTAAAAGCGATGGAAATGACAATTACTTTGTTTCTGATATTCAGTTTCTTTGCTGGATATGACATTTCATAAGCATCCGAAATGTTATTGACAATTTCATCCATTCTGTCTCTCTGACTACGCATGGTAATGCGCACAGGTACATTTAAATATAATTTAAGAAACATCCCTGCAACTGTGATAGAATCCATATGTTCTTTGTACTTAACTATCACAAAAAAAGTGGCCGCAATATAATAAAAAATAACCCAAAAATCACACACATAAAGAAACAACACAAAAATCATCGCCAGCCGCTGTCGTCGTTTGAGAAGTTTCTTGCAGTTGTAGCTTATGATTCCATATAAGAAAAACGAAAAAAATATTGGTTGAAATGCACTTTCAATTCTTTTAAACATGTTGCAGTTTCTTAGTTAAAGTGCTTCAATGACTTCAGGTTGCTTCCCTACATTAAAATGCCGAATCAGAAATCTTAAGCAACATTCCACCCACCAACTGCTACGAATCAAATGCTGTTAAACAAGGAAGATAAAACTTTAAATATTGTTTACGTTAGTCCCCTAGTTGCAAAAATTGAAATACCTACTTGTAAACAATCTTACATTACCAAATAAAAAATCAGATGTTCTGCATTTGAATGAAATAAAACAACAAACAAATAATTAATTTTTCATGATTGTTGATCAAAATATGTGATGAAAAGCTTTTAACATTTGTTTATGGTATGTGTAAATAATTTTCTTTTGAAACTTGTATTCAATAAGGTACGTGACGGTTGTTTGACGAACTTTGCACGTGGTAAAAATAATTTACTCTTTCATAGAATTTAGAAACATATGAGACGGTGAGAAGCAAAGGGATGTAAGTACTAAAATTAAGAACTTGGAGATAACCAGTACACAAAAAGCAGAACTTTTCATCTTGGGAGCTAGATATTGTACTAGTAGGTTGTGGTTGTTGCCATGTACCAGTTAAGATGGCAATTTCGAGTGTGATGCTTCACTTTTCCAACTGTACTGTCATCTGATGGTGTGAAGTCCATTTTCCACAGTACACACGTGCCACAGGGACCCATTTATAGGGTAGGCTGCCATTTACAGCGCAAAGCGATCAAGCAAAGAAAGGACAAGGGTGAGAGAGATGGCAATTTGAGGTGTGATGCTTCACTTTTCCAACTGTACTGTCATCTGATGGTGTGAAGTCCAACTTCCACAGTACACACGTGCCACAGGGACCCATTTATAAGGTAGGCTTCCATTTACAGCGCAAAGCAATCAAGAAAAGAAAGGACAAGGACGAGAGAGATGGCAATTTTGGGTGTGATGCTTCACTTTTCCAACTGTACCGTCAATCTGATGGTATGAAGTCCGATTTCCACAGTACACATGGGCCACAGGGACCCATTTATAGGGTAGGCTGCTATTCTTAGAGCAACACAGTCAAACAAAGAAAGATCAAGGCCAGGAAAGAGAAAGAACATCCATGCTCGAGCAGGGATTTGGACCCGGGATCCTACCATCCCGCCAGACTTCTCTGAACACTAGACAAGTTGGCCGGTATGGCAATAGCCCTGGTGGGTGTAGGTGATGCGATAAAGCATGATTTGGATAACAAAATACATCGAAAACCAACCTAGTAACAGCGATTTAAACGTGCTTCACTCAAAACAGAGAATTCCACTTACACCCCTTTGCTCCTAACTGTCTCATTACATTGCCATTATATTTTTTATTAGAAATCGGTTTTGCAAATACGCGGAGTAATGGTGGGTTGTTAAAAAAATGTTTTAATAATTTACGGTCTTTTCAAGCTGTTCCAAAAGGGAAAAAAGGAGATGCAGGGATATTTGTACGACGTTTCTATAGAACTCATTATAAATTAAAAAAACCCATTGGGGTTTGCTTAAAATATTTTAAAGAATAATGAAAAATAAAGCAACTTAAAAAACAATCATTAACCAAAATATACATTACTGTGTTAGCGTACAATATCGCAAGACTGAAAAAACAAAAACTTTTATTTTCGGATTGGAAACATTAAATACCGTAAAATGGGGTGTATAGGAACAGCGGGGTCAATCGGAACAAAACTTCCCGACCGTACAAAGAAATTCTTCATAAATATACTATTGAGTATTTTTCGCCATGAATTTTTTTTTAGAAAGGTAAGATCATAGGAAGTAGGAAAAAATTACTTTTGTCAATCTGGCAACGCTACTGGCTTCTAAAGAGGGCTGCACGTTGAATGCTAGAAAACATCACATTTTCATAGACTGCAAAACTTCATATGCAAGAACAAACCTTCTTATATTTAAAAACTATGAGTGGTATGTTTCAATTATACATGTATCTGAACAACAGAATACCACATTAGAATTTACATTTTTTATAACTTGTGTCATAAAAGTGAAGAATTCTGAAAAATGCCATAGGAAAAAAATTTGCGGGGTGAATCGGAACACTTAGTTCTGTTGTTCCAATTCAAACTTATTTGAAGGAAACTGCTTGAAAACTCAAGATTCTAACCCTAATTCTTCTAATCAAGACAAGGACAAGGATTTATTACTGTTTATCCCTTCTCGTGAGCAACTAGATCTTATAATGACAAAAGTTGCAGATTTCAAAAGATTTTTTCTCCAGGAGACTTCTTTTTACTTAAAATAAAAGGGGGAAAGTCACATAGACTTTATGTAGTAAACGTCCAGCACACAGACAGTGATGAATAAGCGAAAAAATCTTTCAGGACAATCCCCGAAACCCAGAAATTTCAAAAAACTAAAGAAAAGGTAGAGTTCATCCCAGGAGATGTTATGAAAAAGCTTAAGCCAAGTCACAATTGCTAGTTTTAAGGACAAGTACATATTTGTGGACGACATGAGTGACTTCCATTCATGTTAAATCTTTGTATTTCAATTCAAAAGTATTTCTTAAAATTACTTTTCATTTTTCATAAGTTCAAAATTATTTTGAATTTTCACAAATTATAAACGTTTACTGGTACTGAAATTATACATTTATTTGACAGTAATTATCTGTTCTTATTCTCTCCCATCTATATTACTCATGTTTGTGAGACCTATTACAGATTAAATTGAAAAAAATAAAAATTTTAACAAGTGTTCCGATTGACCCCTATCTGCGGGGTGATTCGGAACACCCATAATTTGCTATATATTTTAATAGTAATTGTTCAAAATCGTTTGTCTTTGCTTGGAATATCAAAAGTAAAGCAAGACCGAAGTTTTTATCCAAAAAATAAAATTAAAAAAAAAATCTTTTAACTGCTTTTTTTACAATCAAAGCTGAAAAGTGTTCCGATTAACCCCATTTTACGGTATTTATCCATCAGCACACAATGATTATTTCTGTAGCTACAAATCCTTTGAAAAAAAGTGAAAAATTCTGATTTTACGAGATTAATTTTAATGCCAATGGCACTTTTTCCTCTGAATTTGCAGGACAGTTTTTTGAATTTGAAATGTATTGTTTTAGTTTTGAAAAACAACTTCCTAGCCAGGCAGATGATTTTGAGTTAGGAAAAAAAAATATCGTAAGTGTGCTGGTAAGTTTAATTCAAAGAAAATCCTCAAACGTCTAATATTCGACAACAATTTTCAATTTCAGGGAATATATTCTTGTAATGTTTGATGGTTTTGGGTAGAAAATGAAGGATTTGAAATGTAGGTTATTAGATGAAGAAATTCGTGTGTCGTCATTTTATTCCTCTAGCAACTTCTGAGAAAATAGTCCGATCTAAGAATTTTTTTTTTTTTTCAAATCGTCAAGACGCTGTACGTTTTCAAAATTTAATTTGATTTAAATACTTTTTTACATTTCAACATCAGACTTTAATGTGAAGTTTGAAAGGTATTCATTACTTTTCGATAAATTGTATGCAGTTCTATATAACTCATTCTAGATTTAACGAAAATTAAAATTTTTTCTCATTACGTATTCATTTTTTTAACAAACACCCTTCTGAATTTTCCAAACGCTTGCTCTTATTTTGCAAAAAGGTGTAATTTCATTTCAAAAAACTAGCGTATTTCACTCTCATCTGGGAAGAGAGGGGATTACCTAATATGTTTTTAATACACAACTTTCTTTCAGCAGTTTAGTTTAGGCAATAAGTTTAAATGAAACAGTTGTTTTTTTTATATTGTAACGGAATATTTAGTTGTTAAACCCTATAGAAAGCCGCTTAAAAAAAAAAAAAAAGGAGAATTTAGTCATCTTGAATTCAAATTATGGTTATTGCAAGCACGAATTGTGACAAGTGTGTGTAGAACTGGACGCGATGGCTCGATCGGTACGGCGTCAGACACGTAGGCAAGCAGTTCAGGGATTAATCCATTTATGCCCAGTAGCCTAAAAACGGGACGTTTGTTAGTTACTGCATACAGAAACCTGTAATGAGTATTTCATTTTACTAAAGCTGTTTTTCACAAGTTAAATAGTCCTTCTTCTTGAGAAAACCAGTTAGAGCCACTATTTGGACACCAGAGTTTTTTTTATTGACAGCTATTTTCAAATAAATCAGTCAAGCAACGATCCAGCATGGGTTTCGTAAAATTAAACTATTTTAAAATAATTTGCTTAAAATTGATCAGAGATTGCTTCTGTAAAGTTAATTTGCACAAGTAAAGTCAAGTAAGGTCGTATTTTGCTGCAAAATATCCCATATTTCTGCAAAATATCCCATAAACAGGACGTTAAATAACTTAATAAACATGGCAATGGCGAACTATTTCAAGCCTAAAATGTATGTAAACCATTCCAAGTAAGAGTTTAAAACAGATTTAAAAAAAATGTTAAAAAACTTGGGCATAAATGGGTTAATGCCAGCCGGTAGAAGAACCACCGTATTCTCGGAGGGTGACTGTTGAGCATAAAATATAGGTCGTTGTCACAAAGTACCTCTTATCTACATCTCCTATCTTAGCTACATTAAGAGGATTTTTGCCTCCGACTCGGTCATTGGCTATTCCTAACTGAGGAGCCCATAATAAGGGCGAAACTGCAATCTTAGGATGCTATAGGTTCCAATTTAAAACTAAATTGCGCAGTAAAAACTGCAAAACTAGCAACTTTATAGTTTATTACTGTAAAGTTAGCAATTTTACAGTTTATTGCCGTAACTGTACTGTAAAAACAACAGTATAATACTAGCAGCAGAGGTTCTGTTTAAAATGTAAAATGCACAGTACTAAACTGTTTATTGATGTTTATTACAGTTTATTGCTGTAAAATTAGCAATTTTACAGCTTAGTACTGTAAAGTTCGCAATTTTAGTTTATTACTGCAAAATTATAATTTTTTACAGCTTATTACCATAAAATTAGCTGTACTATCCTGTAAAAGCAACATTCATTTTTTTACAATGTAGTGGTAGGTATGGGGGACTCTGGAGTAAGTGTGTGCAGACCTTGAACGTCACCGCCCTGGATGAGCGGAGACTAGGGACTATACAAGTGGTCCTGCATCTGGTGAGGCGGGTAAAATATGACGGTCGCAGAAGCACATAGTCAAAAATCAAAAGAGTCCAACTGAGCTTAAAATATGACTAATGAGCAATTCGTTGATTGTTTAAAAAATGGAAAAACTCTGTCACTGCAAAAATATATGGGTTACGATAACATTTACTTGTCTAGTTAACGCCATTTAGAAAACCGTTTTTAATCTTTTTGACTGTCTCACTTTGTTAGTCTACCCAAGTGCTGCAATAAAAAAACTGAAAAGAAAACAGGTCTCCTGAAAATTTGGAATTCGAGATACCTGCTTTTGCAGCTCCACGCTTCATATAAGTAAATTTTAAGAATGTTTTGTAATCACTTTGCCAAGCTTCCAACGTAAGCTGTTAAAAATAAATTGCAATCTTTTGCTAAGAAATTAGCTAAATCTAGTATATCTCAGCTGCAACTATATGATTGATGGTAAGGTTCACCAATATGTTGGTTGTATCCAATATTTGCTAAATTTAAGCAATTTCTTGGTGAAACATTGAACTTCGTTTCTAACAGTGTGTAGAAGACAACATTTTGTCATTCTTTTTCTTAGCAATTGTATTTGCATTACCCTACACTTATTTATTGAGAAAGTAACGCTCCCGTCAATCTTTCTCCGAGTTCAGCGTAACTAATTTCCTACATTCTTTTGTCCTTTTGTTTTCCTTATTTTCTTTTCAATAGAATCCAGGTGTTTCACAGAATATTCCACGAAAATGAGCCACTCTTTTAATAAATCTAGAGTAACCACCTTTCACATCCATAGCAAGGAGAAGTTTCATGGGAATGGGGTGTGTTTTTCGAGAATTTGATCACAAGCCCGTAATTGACCACTGTGTAAAAAATATAAGAACCAAGAATAAATAAGTGGATATTCTCTAGAATAATGCTCTTATTCTCCTTTCAGACATTTTCAGCGGAATATCTTCGCTTGCTTTTGATGTTTCAGCTGAAAATTTCACTTTCAAATAATAAAATTTCATTGCTATCCCAGGAGGGATGTCATGTTTTGCGTCAAGGTCGTTTCTTTATTCAGAAATATCTCAAAATAAATTCATATGCTTTGACGCTTCCTTATGTCTCGTTGAGTGAGATAAAATTTTCTTTGATGTTCTGACTGAAATGTATTTTTAAAATAAACATTGACAAGCAAATATAGCAACATTACAAGATAAATTATTTAATTGATACTAAGAAAAGACAATGGCCAGTTGGAATAATAGAGGAATTTCCCGTGTTCCTTGTAAAGATCAGTCAGTACCGTTCTTAAAAGCGTTTTCTGCGACTTAGCAGCAAATATCAGTCTGGATCAGACATGGTAACTGGAAGTCATGACAAAAGTAGTAATTGCGCCGGAGACTTTTAACTGCACGTGCTCTTAATAATATATTTTTTTCTAATAACTAAAACAAGCAACAAGTTTATATAACCGCATCAGTTTGATATTTTTTACCTCTTATAATCATTTTTAAACATTAAATATAAAAGATCTTCAGTGTCATTTTTTCTTAGTAAGCAAGAAGTCAAAAAAGATGTTGAAAAAAAAAATTTAATATTTGATGTCAAAAAAGAAAAAAAAAAGAACTGTAACATGTGATTTCCTCTAACATTAATATCTATACAGGGTGTCCACTCCAATCGTGGACCAATAGCTAATTTCTAAACCGTTAGAAATAAGCATATAGTTTATTTAGGAAAAAATCTCCAAATTATGATAGGAATTTTGGGTCTATTCAATGTTTTTCAAAAAATCAAATTTTGAAAGAGTTACGAAATTTAAATTTTTATACAGTCCCCCAGTCCTATCAATCATATTTAGTAAAACATTCTTGACACTGTAACGTTTAAAACTAAAAAAAAATCACTGTTCTACGACAAAAATTGACCGAGTTATGACGTTTTGAAAAATCAAGATTTTGAAGGATTTCGCATACGGTCCCTTAAGCAATCTCTCGATGACGTCATGAAACAATGCAAAATCTTGATTTTTCAAAACGTCATAACTCGGTCAATTTTTGTGGTAGAAGAGTGATTTTTTTTTAGTTTTAAACGTTACAGTGTCAAGAATGTTTTACTAAATATGATTGATAGGACGGGGGGGGGGGGGGGCTGTATAAAAATTTAAATTCCGTAACTCTTTCAAAATTTGATTTTTTGAAAAACATTGAATAGACCCAAAATTTCTTTCATAATTTGGAGATTTTTTCCTAAATAAACTATATGCTTATCTCTAACGGTTTAGAAGTTAGCTATTGGTCCACGATTGGAGTGGACACCCTGTATAAAAATGCAATATAAATATATATTCACGTAGGAATATCTGTGAACTTAATGCATATTAATATGCTATATATGTAAATGCTTTACGTCAATTAGTGTACTTCAAACAGAAAATTGAGGATTAGTCTCACAAATAAAACATTTCCCATTTTTTTTTTTTGCTACAGGAAAAGCACCATTACACTTTTAATAGTTTTATTACAGTTTCAACCGCATATTATTTTGACCTCCCATTCTATTAAGATTTCAGAAGGGCAAAAAATCGTAGTTGTGGAGAAAAAACTGAGAAACTTTTCCCATTTATCTTAAAGCTTATGTATAATGTAATAGCTTCCACGTGCGTAAAAAATAATGATATATTCAGGAATAGGAAAAGTTGAGCTATTGTCTCTTCTCTTCTCTACTAACCTTTAGCCAACGGCGGTACAACAGTTGTACCAGCAAAAAGTGTTCTCTGGCTACGGCTCTGGTACGACGTCTGTACCAGTCCTTTCCTTCCCCTACTCAGTTACTTCTCGGAGCTGATAATCCTTTCACACACGCCCATATCGGAGAAGTTCAATGAAACTCACTACTCTCCTTTTCGGGGTCTGTCAATCAAAGGCATTTGGCGAGGTTTTGCCCTCCAGTAAAGGGTTAGGTGGCGAATTTTTGAAAAAAAGGGGAGAAAGAGAAGAAAAAGTAAAATAATTGAAGGAAAGAAAAATTCTAGAAAGCATTTTTCTGTTTATTAATAACCTAATAATTAGTCTGTCCATAATTCATGACAACACGTTCTGTCTACTGTTTTGTAAAAAAACAAGGGTAAAATGACTGCAAGAGATCTTTTAAAAATAAATAATAATGAAACTGCTTTTGAAAACGAGCCTTACTTATAGTATTCTAAACTATATAGTTGTTTTTCAGAAAAAAAAAAGTCTACAATAATATCCACCCGCACTTTATTTATTATTATAACCGAAAGTTACTTGTTCCACCTTTTTTACGAAGTATGGAAAACATTCTGAAATTAAAAAAAAATTCAAAGACAGGTTTAATTAGGAATCCATTTAATATGAGAAAAGTTTAAACTGAGAATATTTTGCTTTGAAAGTTAGACTAAATATTCTTTTTTCTTTTTCTTTGCTAAAAAAAAGTGATAAATTGCCTAAACTCAAATAATTCCATGACAATTGATTCCTTATTGGAGGAAAAACATATAAACCTAATATTTGAGATTTTAGAAATTAGATATAAATTTCATTGATGTGTTTCTTTATGTCGTTAACGAATGCTGTTTCAGTGAAAAGAGAGAAGGGCTAAGGATATACTGAACAGACTAGTAGGTACGAAAATCTTTACAAAAAAAAAAAAAAAAAAAACCCTTTTACAAGCTATTGTTTTAAAGAAAAGAATCAACAAAATAAGAATAAAATTCAATTATTTTGTTTAAGGTTTTATTAATGGGTCAATAATTCAGAAACTTAAGCTAAGCTCAAAATATTGTCTATAAAAATAAGTATAAACGTATTTTTATTAACACCAAAAACCGGGTTCATAATTGCATTTTCATTAGGTTTGCTTATGTAATGTTTGCATTGAACTTATGTATGAAATCGAAATGAGCGATTTTATTATGGAGTGAATTCTTTTCTTTTCTTTCTTTCTTTTATTTTTATTACTATTATTATTTATTTTATTTATTTTTTTTTGATATTTTTTTTAATAGAATCGTCACTAAAGACTAATTTTTTATTTCAAGGATTTTGCAAGTATTTCATGCTGCGAACATTAGTTTCATTTAGTCAGTGTGTAAACAGGCTCGTCATTTAGAGAGGGAAATCGCCCCCTTATGATAAATCAATGTATTTATATATATGTGGGAGTGGTTTTTGTTGTTTTTAGATGCAATAATATTGAAAATGTACCCTTTGCCCTCGCCTAGAAAATTTTTAAATGACAGGTCCGGGTAGAAACTTGTAAAAGTAATTAAAATAAATTAATTATTTCAAATTTTCGGTATTTTTCATGTTATATGTATTTATTATTATTTTTTACTGTGCGCTTTCTAATTGATTTAAAAATATTTTCTCCTTGTTGCAAGCTATTTGAATAATATTCCTTCAAAGCAATGAATAAAAAAAATAAAGCAAGTGTAAAGAGTCATTGGAGCCACTATAACATGACTAATTTATTATGAACACCTGTTCATTCCGCATACAATGAGATTCAAATGCCTGAATATTTTCTTTTAATTAATTCTTATGTTTGGAATTGTGTTTATGCAAGTAAAAAAGCTGAGGGGCGGGGGGAGAGATTAGTTTCCCATTTACTCATGTTTAAATAATTTTGGCTGATCTTCTCTTACTTACAAATAATAATGCACTGAGCAATGACAATGTCCTATAGAGATAATACACACACAGGAAACGTTGAAAGGACGAAAGAAGTTAGAATCTAGCACATATTTGCACAGATATTTTTCTTGTGCATTGTGAAGGGAGCTAAAAGTAATCCTTCTACAATTACAAGTGCTATTTCGAGCACCGAAGAAAAATTAAATGGGAATATCGGTTCTGCATTCTGTTAGATTTTATGCTTCAGTTTGAAGGGAGTCTCCTGATCTCACACTCGACAGTGATTGACTTTGAAACGCCTCTAGGAATTTTCTATACAAAAAGGATGCCTTGCATGCTCAAAAGGATAGATAAGCGCTAAAGACCTTTATGTCAATGAATAAGGTATTTATGCTTATTCTTCTCGCACCTATTCAGAGAATCAAACTAAGGAACTGTTCGCTTTTATTGTGGTTTTTTCTTGGATGCACGTATTAGCGTCAACATTTTTCTGAATAGTCAAGCTGAAATACAAAGTTGCTCTCAGTCACTTGAGTCCAAGGTACTCCACATTGTATTCATGGGCGGAGTTAAGGGGGGGCTTAGGGGGGCTAAGCCCCCCTGGCCAGGTTATTAGCCCCCCCTGAAGGAAAAAATACCTTTTTTTTAAAAAATCAATAAATACGTACGTCATTCAGGACAAATAACACCGAGAAGATCATGCAATCATTCGGAAACCTGGCTGATGGCGCTTATTAGCCCCCCCCCCCCCTTGAAGAAAAAAGAAAAAAACGAGACAAAGTTTTCTTTCAACATTAGCAGTTGTCATCGCTCTTCCAAAAAAACCCTCCTAAGAACTAAAATATATTTTTACTCAGCATTGTACATTCTACGAGACTTTTTCTCTTTAGCTTATGCTCTGCTTTACTAATTTTTGTTCATAGTACATCCGTTAACGATATCAAACGGTGAATCTTCCTACCGAACTATTTTGCTGGGAAACTAAGCGATGTATGTGTTTTTATCTCGTGCCTCCGGTCCATGGGCGCCCATATGCGGAATTTTAAGGGAGGGCTCAAATATTTCTCCCATGGTTTAGCAGGATATTTTTCTCATGCAAAGCAATTTCAGCACAGATTAAAGTTATTTAAATTTGATATTTTTAATAACTTATTAATGGCTGAAAAAGAAATGTTTTTATATTTTTGCCGAAAAAATAGTACTGAAAGGGAGGAAATTATAATTTCTGACGGGGGGGGGGGGGGGGCTGGAGCCCTCCTTTATGGGCGCCCATACTCCGGCCTGCAAATATCATTTGAGACCCCATGCACGCAATTAGTTATTCCTCCCCCGCATAGTTACGGCTTTCATAGCGCTGCTGACATGATTATAGTTTTTCAAAGTGACAAGGGAAAGGGACTTCGTTTTTACTACAGTCGCTTTACCAGCGCTTCTAATATCATTTTATCGTTTGCTATTGAAATGACGAAGAAAAATATAATTATTCACAGATTTTTTTTCAGCTTATTTTTCTTTTTCTTTTTTGATTCGGGACCGACAGGGCCGGCGAGAGCAAATGAGGTCATGATGAATGTCAGCCTAGTTGAAAATGAGGGGCCTGAATCTTAGAGTGCCCCGTTCGGATTCGCAGTGGTATAATTTTTGTAAGATTAATGGGGAAGGGGAGCCCGGAGACTAAACTGACAAGGGGCCCTTCGTGGCTCTTGGCGGCCTAAACTAGCTAAAAGATAAACTAGCCGTTGAAGCCATGGGCATACTGTTTAATATAAATACGGTAAACTTTATTGTCAATCTCTTCGTAATGCACGACATTTTAGAAACAACGGAGATTTTGAATAATTTTGTTCAAAGCAAAGAGTCAAATATCGGACAAGCAATAACACTTGTAAATAGCACTATAAAATGTTTAGAGACTTCTTGGCAAGAACAGGGATTTGATCAATTGTGGAACAAAAT
>JAXGGA010007639.1:0-61434 GCA_038373865.1 Uloborus plumipes
TTTACCTTTCAATTGTGTAGGAAACAGTCTTCTTAGCCACTTTCAATCGTTGAATAATTTCACATATTTTCATTTCTTGCTTATGTAATTCAGGTAAGGCAGATCGTTAATGAGCCATAATAATTATCCCAGCTAACTTACTTCAACCTATTTAGTATATTTCTAGGATAGATTCCTTATCACAATATCATTATAAATTTAGTGGTATTTACAGATATTTGGCTGAAAACTTCATCCAAGTTATTTCTTGTCACCCTGTATAATAAAAACATAATATACAAAGGATATTATCACACTGCCTACATTCAGTGTCTCTAATTTCTCTAACTGCGCTTGTACAGACTGCTTGTATTCCCCTTCTGCCCTCAGTTCCTCTTCCATGGTTTTCTTCTCACTCTCCATCTTTTCAAGTTCGCTTGCAAGTGAAATCTCTTTCAAGACAATGTCATTCAAGTTCTGCTCAAGGTGAGAGATCAAGCTCTCCTTTTCTTTTATCTTTGCCTAAAAGAGAAAAGTTACTTTTATTTTTCTTGTACTGCCAAGCAAAATATTTGACTCATTTTTGATGCTCATTCCAATAATTAATTTAGAAGTCTAGTTTTTTCAAAATAAAATATTTTCAATACTTTAAACAAAAAAAAAAAAAAAAAAAAAAAAAAAAAAAATGGGAGAGAGAAATTCACTTTACATGGAGAAAAAAAAAGGGCATTTAAGACTAATACCATCATCAAACAATTTTTTTTTTGCATCAATCAAAACAACAAACTTGTTGAAATTTAAACATGTGTGAAAAGATCAACAAAAATGATCTATAATGTGAAAATATCAAGTTGAAAATAATGCTAAATGGTAGCGGGAAATCCACAGTAGATACAAGAAGAGGGAGGTGGAAATACTTCAACAATAACGAGAGAATCAGCCAAAGAGGTGAATGGACTGGAGAGAAGAAAAGAATAAAAAAGAAATACTAGCTACAAGAATTAGCACGAGGTTATACACAAAACAAATTAAAGAGCTAAGTTACTAAGTTTTATTTTGCTTTATTATTATATATAAATTTAACCTTTCAAACTTAAACAACCGCAAAAATGAGAATGTACATTGCATACATTTAAAGAAGCAGAAAACTAACCATTACTGCTAAAACTTTTTTGACAAATAAAATAAAACAATTCTAATTATGCAGTATAACATATGTCTCATACTCAATGATAAATTGTAAACATAAAGCAAATGGGTTTACTGAAATTAAACAATCAACAGACTGGTACACAAGAAGGAAAATGTGTTTATTTATCCAAAACCATGCATTTACTTTCAGTTTAATTACCTTCTTTAGAAACATTTTGATTTTTCAAACAGAATGTTACTAATTCACTTGTTTGTACTGGTTTTTGTTCTAAACGATTAATAAATTTATTGGTATGATTTTATAGAAAACTTCCTTGTTTATTTCACTGCATTGACGTCTAAGCCATCCTTCTACTACATGGTATGATATCTCTGCTTGTATTATTAGTAATATAACTGATTAACTTTCGAGAGAGCCACTGGCCTTCCGTGTATGATTAATAAGAATTATCATTTCATACTTTTGCATAATTAACGAGTGTTACTTATTTCACTTAGTAATATTCAAGTAATTTGATTTGTAATAAAAGTACTTTAAGTAATAAAAAATGATCTTTTTAATATAGGGGGGGGGGGGTGTATTGCCATTAAAATAAGCCTGTTAAAAAGCTGAGATAATCTCGCAGAATTGGCTTCATGCAATCCGGAAATCTTGAGTGGAATGAAACCTTCATATTAAAAGTATAAAGACTTAACTAAAAAATAAAATTTTAAAACACAAATTACATAATGCCACATATATCTCATGCTAAATGACAAATTATAAACATAAAGATCACAGGCTTATTGATACTGTACACTAAACAAACTGGTACATAAGAAGCAAAACTTATCCAACTAACTGGTGTTCACTAATCCAAAATCATGCATTTATTTTCTAACAGATACTTTTGTTACTAATACACGCATACTTTCATGACAATCAAAAAGACAGATATTTTGCTTTCTAATCTTACTTCATATGCTTCACAGTCAGTTTGCATTTTGTTAATCGCAATTTCAGCTTCTTTAATGCGAGTTTGTGTCTTGCTGAGTGCTTCTGCTAGAGCCACTTTTTCACTTTTAAAAGTGGACATAGCTTGCTCTTGGGCTAAAACTTGCCTCTGAAATGAAAGGCAATCAAGAGTTTTCAAAAGTTAGAGTAGTAAGCACCATCCTCCCCAACAAATTAGATATAGCATTTAAAACCACTGGAAAAGCTATATATATATGTATTGCATATATACCGTATTTTCAGGTAGATAAGCCGCACCACCGTATACGCCGTACGTCGCAAAATTTGAGAGAAAAAATTTCTTTCATCAGATACGCCGCATCGGCGTACATGGTGCGTCCCAAAAGTAATACGAATGATTTTTTTCTGGCACAATGGTACAGCGCAGCGTGCTCTAACCAGCTGGGCCAGGTGTAGGGGGGTGTAGGCTTCAAATTGCGCCAGGTATTTTTTAGTTGTCAGCTGCCAGAGAGTCAGAACGTGTGATATAGTGAACCCCTTTTTCAGTAAATATGACACGAGAAAATGGACAATTCGAAGGAGCAACGGTGCGCTATCAAGTTTTGTGTTAAACTTGGGAAGTCTGGCACCAAAACGTTTCAATTAATTCAGCAGGCCTTTGGGACTGATTGCTTGCCCAATCCCAAGTTTTCCGACGGCACAAGTCGTTCATGTAGGGTCGAGAGAATATCACGGACGAACCTCGCAGCAAGCGGCCGTTAAACTCAAGAGCCGACGAAAATGTGACGCGTGTGCGTGATTATTTGAACTCTGACAGACGATTGAGCCTTCAATTGATAGCACAGACTCTAAACTTAACAAAATCAACAGTTCATCGCATTGTCACAGAAGATTTGAACATGAGAAAGGTGTGTGCCAAACTGGTGCCAAAAGTTTTGACTGACGAACAAAAAGACCCGAGAGTGCTCCGATGCCAAGAAATGTAGGAAATGTGTGAAAAAGATCCTAATTTTTTGAACGTAGTTATCACCGGCGATGAGTCCTGGAGTTTTGAGTATGACCCTGTTACAAAAAGGCAGAGTTCAGAGTGGCACAACACATTCTCTCCCCGTCCCAACAAAGCACGCATGAGCAAGTCCGGGATCAAAACCATGCTCATTGTTTTCTTTGACGTCAGAGGTATTGTGCATCACGAATTTGTACCGATTGGGACAACAGTTAACTCGGTTTTCTACTTGGAAGTGCTTAAAAGACTGAAAAGGACTTTGGCCCGTTGCCGAAACGACATCAAGGACACGTGGAAACTTCATCACGATAATGCGCCGAGTCACAGCGCTTTCATTATTAACGACTTCCTGGCCAGGGCTCACACTCCATGGTTCCTCAGCCTCCTTACAGTCCTGACCTGGCTCCTGTGGACTTTTTTCTATTTCCTAGGTTGAAAGGAGCAATGAAAGGTGAACATTGGGGCTCGATTGAGAGCATTCAAGCTCATGTCACATCAGCTCTGAAGGACATTCCAAAACAAGCCTTCCAAGGTTGGAAACACTGTCTTCAGAAGTGTATCAATGCAAGAGGGTGCTATTTTGAGGATTTTTGACTTTTTGTATGAATATCTTCAGTAAGTGTTTTTTTATGAATTTTTTCGCATTACTTTTGGGACGCACCACGTATAAGCCGCATAAAACTATCAAAAATTCAATCTGCGAAAACCTACACCTACGCTGTATACTGGTATTGACATCATTAAAAAACAATGACAAAGAATAGGAACATTGATTTGAAAACAGTGTTTCAATATCATAGATAAATAAAACGTTGCAATATTTTGGCGATAACTGCAACTTATAGTAACCCTGTCCTACTCCGGTTGGTTTCTACTGCAACTCTACTTCCCATCCTCAGGGCAACGGCGGTCCGTTTTTTTTTTTAAATTGTCCGTTTTTTTTAAAAAATTATTATTTGTTTTTCGTTTTTCGTTTGGATTCGTTTATTAGACAGGTTGGTTTTGGTTGATGTTTTTTTTTCTTAATTTATTCCACTTCCTTATCGGATCTAGGAGAATAAAATAACTAGGAGAATAAAATAACATCTGAATAAGCAGAAATGCTATCACTCTTCTAAAAACAGATGTTTTCAAGGACGTTGCAGTTGTGGTTCTGGATGTCAGACTCTAATTTGTTTTGTTTTTAAGCAATAATTATAAACATAATATGAACTTTGAAAAAAAAAAAAAAGACAAAAAAAAAAAAAAAAAAACCTCTTTTACATGGTATTAGCCGCCATTGCGTATAAGCCGCAGGAGTTAAAATTCAGCTTTTAAACACGTATAAGCGGCGGCTTATCTACCCGAAATACGGTATATATATATATATATATTATATATACACAGGTAGTTATCAAAATAATGGAAACACTTGAGATTCATAAGAAAAATCTACCGTTCATCGCAAAATAAGCGATCAATTGTTCTTTAACTTTAGTCATACAAAATATAGACTTCACCGGACATTTCCACATTGAAATTAAATCACTCATGCATTTGGGGGACGACAAGAAGGGGGGTCGGAAGAAAAACCGCTTTTTGACCATAACTCTTCGAAAATAGCTCGGAATAAGCTATAAATTTCAGTAATTAATTAGCATACTATGTATAATTACTGTACAAATTTTTATGAACGTACCACTCTTACTTCCGAAGATATGAAACATTTTTTAAAAAACGGCAATTTTATTTGAAGGGTTTTTGCTCATAACACGCAGAGTTTTTGATCAAACCTTATCAAAACTTCAGGAAAGATGACAAAATACAAGAGAAAGAACATACTAAAACGGTAAATAAAAATATTAAAAATCCGATGAGATATGAACGTTAAAAGGAAATAATTTTTCACGGCGCATGCGCGAACGACAGAAATTTATAACTACAAAAATATTGTAGCCTGGTTTATACTGCATCTTATAAAAAAAGTTCCAGTTGAATATCGTAAAAATTGAAAAAGATATCAGCGATCTAGTGAGCTGTAATTCATTCATTCGCAGACAATACATAAATGGCGAGGGGTTGTCCACAAATAGTGTGGTGACAATCGAGCATTTTTTTTCAATGTTAAATTGTATACAGTTTGAAAATTTATATTCGGCATAGAAGTCACATTTCGCCTATTCGGCCAAAAAGACCTTATACGTAGGTGGCCAAAAGTATCCGGACACCCCTGAAACGTTGGTTTTGAACGATGACGCAATAACCTTTAATTTAAAAATAGCTCTTTGTGGACAGTCCCTCACTATTTATGTATTGTCTGCGAATGAATGAAATACAGCTCACTAGATCGCTGATATCTTTTTCAATTTTCATGATATTCAACTGAAACTTTTTTTATAAGATGCAGTATAAATCAGGGTACAATATTTTTGTAGTTATAAATTTCTGTCGTTTGCGCATGCGCCGTGAAAAATTATTTCCTTTTAACGTTCATATCTCATCGGATTTTTAATATTTTTATTTACCGTTTTAGTATGTTCTTTCTCTTGTATTTTATCATCTTTCCTGAAGTTTTGATAAGGTTTGATCAAAAACTCTGCGTGTTATGAGCAAAAACCCTTCAAATAAAATTGCCGTTTTTTAAAAAATGTTTCATATCTTCGGAAGTAAGAGTGGTACGTTCATAAAAATTTGTACAGTAATTATACATAGTATGCTAATTAATTACTGAAATTTATAGCTTATTCCGAGCTATTTTCGAAGAGTTATGGTCAAAAAGCGGTTTTTCTTCCGACCCCCTTTTTGTCGTCCCCCAAATGCATGAGTGATTTAATTTCAATGTGGAAATGTCTGGTGAAGTCTATATTTTGTATGACCAAAGTTAAAGAACAACTGATTGCTTATTTTTCGATGAACAGTAGATTTTTCTTATGAATCTCAAGTGTTTCCTTTATTTTGATAACTACCTGTATGTTTGTTTGTTCCTTATACAAATCCAGTTTTCGTCGGATTTTCATCAAACTTGGCACAGAGGTTCCTTGTTGCACTAGAATTTACATAAGCGGGGTTTTGAAATTAAAAAAAAAATCAAAAAGCTCAAAATTCAATTTTTTGTCTGTCAATTTTCTGTTCATTTGGAATATATAGAGCAATAGAGATAATCCTTTAAGCATACAAATAGATAAAATGAACACATTTAAATATGAGCATTTCCAACAAAGATTATGATTAACAATGAATTATCAATTTAAAGCTCACTCATTTCATTGTTGTCACAAAAAAAACTTCTTGGATTTTGTATGCTACATTTTAATACGAGCGACGCCGGGCATATTTACTAGTATATATATATATATATACACACACACATACACAAAGAAAATCACATTGTTTACCTGCAGTGTCTCTAAATTCTCTAGCTGCCCTAGTACAGACTGCTTGTATTCTTTTTCTTCACTCAACTCCTCTTCCAGGGCTTTCTTCTGGCTCTCCATCTTTTCAAGTTCCCTTGCAAGTGAAGCCTCTTTCAGGACAATGTCATTCAAGTTCTGCTCAAGGTTACAAATCAAGCACTCCTTTTCCTTTATCTTTGCCTGAAACAGATAAGTCACTTAATTTTGCTTTGAAGTATTGTCAAGCAAAAAAATTATATATTTCCATCCTTCTAAAAGATGCTTACATGTTCAAGAAGGAGCCAATTAAATTAAACTATAAATTAAATTAGAAATATACCCGTTGCTTACAAATTTCTGAATGCATTTGCATATTTTAATTTTCTTTCAATGCTTTCAACTTCAATTACCAGTTTTTAAATTAGTAAAAGTAGCAGTTAATAACGAAGGTTTCTATGACAGTTAAAGAAAAATGCCATTATATTTTCAAATCTAACCTCATATGCTTCATAGTCAATATTAATTTCATTGATTGCAATTTCATTTTCTTCAATGCGAGTTTGTGACTTGCTGAGTGCTTCTTCTAGAGCTTTTTTTTCATTTTTAACAGTTGAAATAGCTTGCTCTTGGGCTAAAACTTGCTTCTAAAATGAAAGGCAATCATGAGTCTTTAACTGTTATAGTAATTACCATCCTCTCCAATAAATTAGACATAGAACTTAAAGCACTTGGAAAATCTTTGTATATTTATATATATATACATACACAAATACATGTATACACACATAAAGAAAATAACAACATTGCTTACCTGCAGAGTCTCTAAATTCTCTAGCTGCACTTGTACAGACTGTTTGTATTCCTTTTCTGCCCTCAGCTCCTCTTCCAGAGCTTTCTTCTCACTATCAGTCTTTTCAAGTTCACTTGCATGTGAAGCCTCTTTCAGGACAATGTCATTTAAGTTCTGTTCAAGACTACAGATTAAGCACTCCTTTTCCTTTAGCTTTGCCTGAAACAAAAAAGGCACTTTATTGTGCATTAGTGTTTTCCTCAAGCAACACATTATAAAGGGTGTTTTTTTTAGAGGTATAGAACTTTGAAATGGAATAAAACAAAGGTGCTTTTTTTAATCAACATGAAATTTATTTTATTTGAAAGATAATCTTCTGGCATTATAATTTAAATATGACTTCTGGCATATGACCGCCACGGCTTGCTCGGACGTAGTACTAATCTGCAGGTTTAATTTTCGATTACTTTTCCCAAAATTTTTGGTCGCATATCGGCAATAACGCGGCGAATGTTGTCCTCCAAGTGGTCAATCATTGTGGGCTTATCGGCGTAGACTAACGACTTCACATATCCCCACAGAAAATAGTTAAGCGGCGTTAAATCGCACGATCTTGAAGCCAATTCACGGGCCCAAAACGTGAAACTATGTGGTTACCAAACGTATCCTACAATAAATTAATTGTGGCACGAGCTGTGTTACATGTTGTGCCATCTTGTTGAAACCACAGCTCCTGCACATCATAATTGTTCAACTGATGAACGAAAAAGTCAGTATTCATGGCTCTATAGCGGTCACTATTGACTGTAACGTTCTGGTCAGTATCGTTTTTAAAGAAGTACGAACCAATTATTCCAAAAGCCCACAAAGCACACCAAACAGCCAGTTTTTCTAGATGTAACGGTGTCTCAACATACGCTTGAGGATTATCATCACTCCAAATACGGCAGTTTTGTTTATTGACGTATCCATTCAACCAAAAGTGAGCTTCATCGTTAAACAAAATTCGCTTAGGAAAATCGGGATCAACTGTAATCTTGTTTTGCTTCCAAATTTTCACAATTTGGAAGCGTTGTTCAGGCGTCAGTCTATTCTTGTTGAAATGTCAAACCAAACTAATCATAAATCACTTGACAGCTGACAAAATGGCCGCCAGTTAAAAAAGTGTTGCCAACTTAAAGTTCTATACCTCTAAAAAAAAAACACCCTTTATACTTCCATCCTTCAAATTTTACAAAATAGTAAAAGTAGCAGTAACTGACAAATGTTTTCATGACAGATTAAAATGAAAAACATTCTATTTTTTCAAACCTAACCTCATATGATTCACAGTCAGTTTTCATTTTGTCGATTGCTATTTCATTTTCTTCAATGCGAGTTTGCGACTTGCTGAATGCTTCTTCTAAAGCCAATTTATCATTTTCAAAAGTTGAAATTGCTTGCTCTTGGGCTAAAACTTGCCTCTGAAGGGAAAGACAATCATGAGTTTTAAACTGTTACAGTAATAACCATCCTCCCCAACAAATTAGGCAAAGCATGTCAAACAGTGGTTCCCAAACTGGGGGCCATCACCCCCCCCCTCCTTAAAGGAGCGATTTGGCTCCTCAAAGTAGTGACAAATTTTTGAAGGGTAATAGGGGACGTTGAGTATTTAAAAAATAAAATAATAATAAAAAGCCAGCAAACATCAGAATTGAAAACGTATTTGAAACTGATTGTTCAGAGTTCAGACAAGGAAACACAAAACAAAAAAATAGATAAATAAAAATTTAGGAGCTTCCTCTTCACAGTTTGGTTTGTAAAAGAAAGAAAGAAAAAAAAAAAGGAAGTTTTAGGTCTTGGGTGAAAAACTGTTTTTAGCATTCACAAATTGCTATAGGACGCTACTAGTTCAGTTTCTCGTTTCTATGACTGGAATGGAAATGGCAAAACATTTTGAGTACCAGTAGTGTTTATTTTTTAGTTTAAAAGTGATAGCTGAAATTACTTTATAATTTTTATTTTGTTTCAAATTGAAGCTAGACGTTTATATTTTCAATAATATTGCTGTTTACTAGCACAAACTGATCTTTCAAGAAAGAAAGGTGGGGGAGGGACGATAGGTGCTTGTCAACTTCTAAAGGGGAGCAATGGGCTCAAAAAGCGAGCAGGGGTCATAGCAGGGAAAAATATATATATAGGAGTTTCAAAAATATATGTAAAGGAGTTTCAAAGAAAATATCCATGATCCGTAGCGAATATATCAGAATTTCTAGTTATAGAATACTAATATGCTTTGCACAACACTTTTTTTTTTTTTTTTTTTTTTAAGTACCATTATCAGTAAGATTCTACATTGCATAAAATTATAGTAATGTGAAGAGTAACAGATCTAAGAACATAAGAATTTCCACACATTATTGATGCATTAAAAATAAGTTAAAAGTTGCACATGTAACATCATCTATTTTCATTAAAAAGCTAAACAGAAGTTTAGTACATATGCCAACATTACAGATGTAAAAATACTATTTTTTAATTCTTTTCATTAAATTATTAAGTTGCAGTTCAATTTTTGTCAGTTCTTCCCTCTTTTCAATGAGTAATTTGTATTCCGACTGCAAAAGAGCTTGTGCGGAACATACTTCTGCCATATTATTCCTCTTCAGTTGTTAGTTTCATATTGGCTTCTCTAATTAAATGGTGACAGCTATCCAATGCTTTTGGTAACTGTTTTTTCTGAGCTTCTAAGCTGTTTACTTCATTATCATATTTCTTCTTTAAATTTAGAGCCTCTGTTTTTCTTTCTTATTTTCCTTTCTTTATTTTTGTTTATTTGTTTATTTATTTATTTACAAGTTTTATTTCTCTGAATACAATGTTTTTACAATTTTTTAATTTAAATTCCAAATTCTTTTTAATAAGTGAAGTTAAAAATATTAAAATCTGTATTTAATCAATATTACTTTTTAAAAATAACTTACTTTATTTTTAAAAATCATGGGGTAAAAGTGCATAAGCTTTATTTACTGCTGCACTCATGTATACGTACGGGTAAATAATACTTTTGTGATGCATTATTAGCTTTTAAAGTATTTTTATTGCGTCCTAAAGCTTTAAAAAGTTTTAAAATGCATTTAGCGAAATGTAGAAACAGCTAAGTGGCAGCTAATAACTTCACATAGGATTGAAAATTAATGCTAGAAAAAATGTTGTAATAAAAAAAATAGATACTTTTTTTTTCTGCTTTTTCAAAAGTAATTTGTTCATTTTTTAACCTGAAGCAAGCTTACTGACGGAGTCTTGTTCATCTAGCGCTAATTTAATTTGTAAGTAAATATATTTCTTTTCAGTAGTTTTTGGAAATTAACCTGAGTTGTTACAATGCTAGTAAGTTGAAATTTTGAAAAAAAATGCTAATAATTTTTGAAAAATCTATGAATTCTGACACTCAAACTCCCGTACGGTTTCATCGTAAAAGCGGTTTGCCCCAGTAAAAGCGACATCTGGTGGCGAAATTCCTTACCCCTGTCCCTTGCTTTTTGAGGGAAAATTACAGGCTGGTGTAGAGCGGAACGTCCATCCTCGTAGGCTACGTCAGAGCTTACAGCCTTCAAACATATACATCAGTGCAGCCATTTAGTGAGCTAAATCCAAGGGCGGATCCGGAAATGTTCCAAGGGAGGGGCGATTGATTTTTTTTTCTCCCTTGCCAATTTTTTTCGCCATGCATTCTTTTAACACATGGTGATTACAAATGTTTTGGTCTTCTATTTCAAAAAAATTCCGGCTCAGAGCTACGAATCCCCACGCCCTTTCCATTAATATCATCAAAGATCATGTAAAAATGCCTTTTTTGAACTTCAAAATCTAAAACCTGCTGGAGAAGAGTCCCTCAAGGGACGGTATCCGCCCTTGGCTAAATCAGAATTAATCTGCAAAATATTATGAGGAGGAAAGTAGTTTTTGCATTTTTGGGCAGCATCTAACATCTGATGAAAAAAATATAGGAGTTAGAAATAAAATATAGGAGTAAGTAAAAAATATAGGAAATATAGGAGAATATCTGACAAACTGAGAAAATATAGGAAATATAAGATATAGGAGGACTATGAGGCCTGAGCGAGGTAACTGCTGATTTAAAACATTTGGAAGAGTCATATAATATATATATATTTATATACACATATCACACATACAAAGAAAATCATCACATTGCTTACTTTCAGTGCCTCTAAAGCATCTAACTGGCCTTGAACAGACTGCTTGTATTTCTTTTCTTCCTTCATTTCCTCTTCCAAGACTTTCTTCTCACTCTCCATCTTTTTAAGTTCATTTGCAAGTGAAGCTTCTTTCAAGACAGTGTCATTTAAGTTCTGCTCAAAGTTACTGATCAAGCACTCCTTTTCTTTTAGCTTTGTCTAAAACAGAAAAATTACTTTGATTTTCTAAGCAAAAAATTTGATTCATATTCTGATGCTAATTTCTGTTATTTATGAGTCAATCAAATATCTTTACATCTTAAAACAAAATATCTATAATGAATGTTTCGCCAAAAGGAGAAACACATGTATGCATTCAAAGTACTTAAAAACATTCAGATATACAATCAAGCTAGATCCATCTTTCATGAAAATAATGGTGGCAGGAAAAAACGTCCCCGGAAAAAAGTCCCCTAGGAAAAAACGTATCCCTAGTAAAAAACATCCCATTGGAAAATACATCCCTGATGAAAAAACATCTTGTACAAAAAAAATTGAGGTTTTTTAATTTTTACTATTTCTGCGTTTTTACCATTTCCAGTAATGAATAGAAATTTTAGCAGCATTTAACTTTCAACAAATGGTTTTAGTGGTGCTTTTTTCTCATAATCAAGCTACTTAGAAGCGTTTATCGCTTGATTTAATGGATTTTTTTTTGTAATTTTTGATATTATTAAACAGTATTGGATATTAAATACAATTATTGATGAATAGTTTTCTTTGCAAATACAGTTGAGCCCACTAGAATATCGGGAAAAGGAATATCCCGCTTAATATAATACATTTTCAATGCACCAAACCGTTATAGTGCATTATTTTCATCCTGGATAATGGAATATCCTGCTTTTTAGACTATTTTTAAGTGGCAAAATGGCTATTCGATTAAGCGGGCTCAACTGTATAAGATCTGGTGGGATAAAATAGTCAATGGGGAAAGTAGTCATACTTCAAATAAAAAGCTGTAGTTTACAAATAAATGTCGAATGAGTGATTTTTTTTTAATATTGAAATTTGAATATTTTCTCAGGTTTGAAAAAGAGTAAAAAAAGCATTTCAATTTGCTAAAAGTTGTTAAGAATCAGTTTTCGGGAATGCGTTTAGTTCAAATAGAAGGAAAATATATAAAAATTAGAATGGTGTTTGTTTGTTTGTTTGTTTTTCAAATGAAAATTACGAGCTCTATCTGTCCTGCTGGTTGAAAACAGTAGTTGCACAAATGTGCACAAAAATCGGTTGCATGTGAATATTTTTCGAAAAAAAAAAGATGTTTTATCCTATGTTCAGACTTGTAATAAAATAATCTAAAAAATTTGTTAGACTTTCTATTTTCTTTAATCCTAAAAAAAATCCCCCCAAAATATAAATTTTTTTGAGCCTTTTAAAGCAGGATCCTTTCTTAACCCTTTGACGTAGAATTCTCATCAACATTTTTATCATACTTTGTTAATTATTCTGTATTAGTTTACATCAAAATAAGGGGAAAATATTATATTTATCATTTAAATAATTTCCTGGTTATGTAATACCGCATAAGACAACAGTATCCCTTTTTTCGTAAAAGGTCAGATATTCATGGGAAATCAGTGTTTCGTTCTGTGTGACATCGGTGTCCTATTTCTGCTTCAAAGGGTTTAAAAAAAAAAAAAAACTGTTAAAGGATTCAACTAAGAAACGACTGACCACACATTAACATTTTGTTTATTTTTCCCTAACAATTATATAACTTACAATGAAATAAAATAAAAGATAGCAAAAATAAATGTTAAATCAAGAATAAATCCTCTAAATTACAGATCTTGTAATGAATTAAAATAAAAAATTGCAAATAAATTATTAATAAAATTCAAGTTGGAATATTTTTTAAAAACTTTTTAATAAAATATTCAAAAGAATTTTATTATGATTAAAAACTTAATCGCTCACAGAAAACGATTAAAAAAAATTTTGCACCTTAATTATTTTTTCTACGGCAATTTTTTTCCGTGGACGTTATTTCTGAGGGGACTTTTTTCAGGGGATGTTTTTTCCAAGGCCCGACGTTTTTTCTTAGAACCGAAAAAAATATGGGAACATTAAAGCAATGCCTTCTTAATACTAAAGGCTTAGCGCCAAATTTAATGCCTACGTCGCATTAAATTTGTTTTCTGCTAAGAACAGAGCAAAACAATAAGCCTATTAACAAATTTATAATGGCAGAAATACAAGCAAAACGAATAAAAATTTTAAGAACTTTCGTACTCAATAAGTTTAGAGTGGCATTCTATTTCCAAATTTAGCCAGGAAAAAAAAATAAAAAACATACTTGTTGCTGAAACATTTTTTAAACAGAGTAACACAATATCTTTTAAATTTAAAACTTCCACTTGAAGTTATTTATTACTGGAAGAACTCTAAGTAGCAGAAGTTGAAGTTACTAGTAAAACTTTTGATTAAAATCTGAAAGAGGTGCAGTCCCAATTCATTAGGATAATTGGAGTTCTACCGTAGAAATGACATTGAGAAAAAATGATACTTTTTTACTTTCAAAACTTACCTCGAGTGCTACACGGTCAGCTTCCATTTTCTTAAATGTAATTTCCTGTTCTTCAATCTGAGATCGTGACTTGCTGAGTGCTTCTTCTAAAGCAGTTTTTTCACTTTGGATAGTGGAAATAGTTTGCTCCAGGGTTGAAACTTGCCTCTGAAATGAAAAAGACACGTTAGTGTTTACCATTATGGCACACTTGCGATTTTTTTCTGAAAACTAGACACACCATTTGAAAGAACTGAAAAATCGAAAACGTAAAATAAGTAAATGAAAAAAAATATCATAGTAACAATGTAAATCGGGCAAAAAACAAAATTTTGAAAAAAATTAAAACATTTAAAATACATAAATTGTCAAACAGTAAAGTATGTGGGGTGAATGAAGGAATGATACTGTTATTTAGGGCGTAGGTGCCATCTTCCATGAATCAATTTGTGTAATATGTTGCCAAATATAAAAAAAATACTTATTAAAAAGAAACACGAAAAAATTGCCCATAGTATATTTAAAAAAAATCTAAAATATACAAAAGAAACTAACGTTTAAAATGATACAGGGCTGATTGTGAGTTCATGAAAAAATACCTGAAAGTTTTAACAAGAAAATGTGTGTGTGGGGCGGAGGGGGGGGGGGGGCGTTTTTTTTAAACCAAGGTCCCTATTACTTAAGCACACCTAGTTTTACAGTTAGACATACATAATAACGAATTGCCTTTTATATAAGCAAACAAGACACATTTCATATATAAGATTAGTTTCACATAGTTTTTGGTCCAAATTATATGCATGCATTTAATTAAATTGTAAATGAGTAAAATAAAGTTACTTTTGAGCTGGTGTTTTATAAATTATCTCCAAAAAATATATAAATAAACATATATTTCATTTGTCTCCTAACTAAAGGTAATAAGCATCAAAAATGAGAGAAATTCGATTCTTTTATGGGATGCAAATAGATTGCATTTTTTTAAAATAAAGGCAAAAATCGAAAAAGATGCAAATAAAATTTATAAAAGTAAAAAAAAAAAAAAAATAGAATGGCATTTTAACATTTCTCTTCGATGAATTTTATTAATAATTATCGGTATAATCACTGAAAATTCAAAAAAGCAAAAAACATACCTGAGATGGGAAGATAAAAGCATAATTAAAAATATTGAATTTCCGGTATTTTCGATCATGTAAATGCCAGAATCAATCATGAAAATACCGGAAATCCGGTAAAATACCGGAACACAATCACCCCTAATGATAGCCATAAAATGTCTATACATGTGAGTATTCTCATCACCTCATCTAAATACAAATGACACTACTAACATACTTTGTTTTGAGAAGATATTTTTGCTTTGTAAAGATTAACTCAGGGCTGAATGAAAGCAATTCATCCACTGGTTTGAATATGAGTTGGCGTATTTGGCTATTTGGCGTGACTGCCAATGTGATGTCATACATTGTAAGGTATTTTTCCCGCTCTTCAGAGCACAGGGAATGTTCTAGAAGAAACTAGTTTTCCAAGATCGCGGCTTCTGCTGAGTAGGACATGACCTGTAACTAGAATATGTATAGTGCATATCCTCTTAAAAGTGGCGTGAGATGCTGAATGGGTCACTAGGTTTTTTTGTTTTGTGGCTTGAGTCAGGTCAACTTGGTACACGCTAGTGGCAACTTAACTATTGATATATGAGCATGTTTGCGCTTACAGATATGCAGAGTGTAGATTAGACAAAACTATAAAGAAATTGCTTCAATGTGGTTCAAAATTTTAGGCGTTAAATTTGGTACAAAAGGTTGAAATTCAAGGCCTGTGTCAAAATCTTTGTTATCAAGGGCAATAGAAAAGCTCAAACAGTCCTGTACACAGAAAATTATCACAGTGCTTACCTTCAACATTTCTAAGTTTTCTAGCTGCGCTTCTAAGGTAGAATTGCACTCTTTCTGATTCTTCAATTCCTTTTCCAGTTCTTCATTCAGCACTACCATTTTTTGAAGTTCACTAGCATGAGAAATATCTTTCATGATTGTATCATTCATTTCCTTTTCGAAGCTGCGTATGGTGTTTTCCTGTTCTTTTGTCTTTGTCTAAAACAGCAAAAGTACTCATGAAATGACGCTTTATCGGAAAAAAAAAAGTTGGCTTAGGTTCTAAAGCTTAAGTTATTCAATTTAGGTCTAAATTGGTGTCAACATAGAATGTTTCAAATTTGAAGCATCCAAAGATTGAATTCTAATTGGATGCAATCCGATTTCGAAATGCCTAA
The DNA here is from genome assembly GCA_038373865.1 of Uloborus plumipes. Taxonomy (NCBI): domain Eukaryota; kingdom Metazoa; phylum Arthropoda; class Arachnida; order Araneae; family Uloboridae; genus Uloborus; species Uloborus plumipes. Next base: position 16,282 of record JAXGGA010007639.1, read on the forward strand.
AACATTGTGGCTAGCGCATAGAAAAATGCTAAAATGAGTACATTTTGAACTCAATCTCTAAACATTGGAAAGAGTAAAAACCATAGTAGTGAAAAAAAAACTTTAAAAATCAAAATAATTTTAAGCATTAATGGAATTATAAATCATGTTCTTTACCAAAGGAATCAAACAATTTAACCGCAATAAAATAATTATGTATAGTTTTCCGAAAACCTATTTTCAGATAATTTCCTGCTATGAAACCAATCTTCAATACGACATTTTACTGCACTGTTTTCAAGCTTCGCTAAGCAGTCAAAAGCAAACTTTTTATAGTAACTAAAGATTTTTTCCCTTAACTAGTAAAAGAACTAGCTATGCATTAAATTTGTTTTATGCTAAGAACATAGCAAACAGAAAAACAATGCCTATTAATAATTTTATAATGGCCGAAATACAAGCCAAAAGAATTAAAATTTTAAGAACTTTCACACACAATAGGTTTAGAATGGCATTCTATTTCTAAATTCAGTCAGGAAAAAAAAAAAAGAAAAGAAAACATACTTGTTGCTGAAACATTTTTTAAACAGAAGTAACACAATATCCTTTAAATTTAACTTCCACATGAAGTTATTTAGTACTGAAAGTTTTCAAAGTAGCAAAAGTTGAAGTTACTAATAAAGCTTTTGACTAAAACCTGAAATAGGTGCAGTCCCAATCCATTAGGATCCCAATTCATACAGGTAAGAATTCTACTGTAGAGATAGCACTGAAAGAAAGGAGACTTTTTTACTTTTAAATTGTACCTTGAATGCTTCATGGTCAGCTTCCATTTTCTTCATTGTAATTCCATATTCCTCAATCTGAGATCGTGATTTGCTGAGTGCTTCTTCTAAAGCAGCTTTTTCACTTTGGATAGTGGAAATGGTTTGCTCCAGAGTTGAAACTTGCCTCTGAAATAAAAAAGAAACATTAGTTTTCATCATTCTGGGACACTTATGATTTTTCTTCCTCTTTACAAACTAGACAGAGCATCTGAAAGAACTGGAAAATCCAAGATTCTCGGTAAATAAGTAAATGAAAAAAAGTCATGTAAACAATGTAAATTGGGTAGAAAACTATTTCAAAATTTTGAAACAAATTAAAATATTTAAAAATACAAAATTGTCACCAGGTATATAGTATTTGATGTGGATGAAGGAATTATACTGCAATTTAGGGAGCAAAATCTGGTGCAAAAGGTTGAAATTCAAGGCGTCAAGTCAAAATCTTTGGTTATAAAACTATAACTAGAAGGCCTAATTATTGATAATTATTGCACTCAAGTCAAAAATAGTACTGAAAGCAAGGCAGTATTTTCAAATCTTTCCCTAGGGCAACAGAAAAGCCTAAACGGTCCTGTATACAGAAAATTATCAGTCCTTACCTTCAGTGTTTCTAATTTTTCTAGCTGCACTTCTAAGGAAGAATTGCACTCTTTTTGCTCCTTCAATTCCTTTTGAAGTTCTTCATTCAGCACTTCCATTTTTTGAAGTTCACTGGCACGAGAAATATCTTTCATGATGGTATCATTCAACTCCTTTTCAAAGCTGCGTATGGTGTTTTCCTGTTCTTTTGTCTTTGCCTAAAACAGCAAAAGTACTAATGAAATGACGCTTTGTCAAGGAAAAAAGTTTGCTTAGTGTTCTAAAGTTTAATTCTTCCAATTTTCGTCTGCATAGAATGTTTTGGATTCAAAGCTTTCAAAGATTCAATCGAAAACACATGCAATCAGATTTTGAATTGCGTAAAACATTGGGGCGGGCGCATAGAAAAGAACTGAAATTAGTGCATTTTACACCTAATTCGTTAAAAGTTGGGAAGAGTGTAGCAGTAAAAACTTACAATGAAATAAAATAAAAGATAGCAAAAATAAATGTTAAATCAAGAATAAATCCTCTAAATTACAGATCTTGTAATGAATTAAAATAAAAAATTGCAAATAAATTATTAATAAAATTCAAGTTGGAATATTTTTTAAAAACTTTTTAATAAAATATTCAAAAGAATTTTATTATGATTAAAAACTTAATCGCTCACAGAAAACGATTAAAAAAAATTTTGCACCTTAATTATTTTTTCTACGGCAATTTTTTTCCGTGGACGTTATTTCTGAGGGGACTTTTTTCAGGGGATGTTTTTTCCAAGGCCCGACGTTTTTTCCTAGAACCGAAAAAAATATGGGAACATTAAAGCAATGCCTTCTTAATACTAAAGGCCTAGCGCCAAATTTAATGCCTACGTCGCATTAAATTTGTTTTCTGCTAAGAACAGAGCAAAACAATAAGCCTATTAAAAAATTTATAATGGCAGAAATACAAGCAAAACGAATAAAAATTTTAAGAACTTTCGTACTCAATAAGTTTAGAGTGGCATTCTATTTCCAAATTTAGCCAGGAAAAAAAATAAAAAACATACTTGTTGCTGAAAATTTTTTAAACAGAGTAACACAATATCTTTTAAATTTAAAACTTCCACTTGAAGTTATTTATTACTGGAAGAACTCTAAGTAGCAGAAGTTGAAGTTACTAGTAAAACTTTTGATTAAAATCTGAAAGAGGTGCAGTCCCAATTCATTAGGATAATTGGAGTTCTACCGTAGAAATAACATTGAGAAAAAATGATACTTTTTTACTTTCAAAACTTACCTCGAGTGCTACACGGTCAGCTTCCATTTTCTTAAATGTAATTTCCTGTTCTTCAATCTGAGATCGTGACTTGCTGAGTGCTTCTTCTAAAGCAGCTTTTTCACTTTGGATAGTGGAAATGGTTTGCTCCAGAGTTGAAACTTGCCTCTGAAATAAAAAAGAAACATTAGTTTTCATCATTCTGGGACACTTATGATTTTTCTTCCTCTTTACAAACTAGACAGAGCATCTGAAAGAACTGGAAAATCCAAGATTCTCGGTAAATAAGTAAATGAAAAAAAGTCATGTAAACAATGTAAATTGGGCAAAAAACTATTTCAAAATTTTGAAACAAATTAAAATATTTAAAAATACAAAATTGTCACCAGGTATATAGTATTTGGTGTGGATGAAGGAATTATACTGCAATTTAGGGAGCAAAATCTGGTGCAAAAGGTTGAAATTCAAGGCGTCAAGTCAAAATCTTTGGTTATAAAACTATAACTAGAAGGCCTAATTATTGATAATTATTGCACTCAAGTCAAAAATAGTACTGAAAGCAAGGCAGTATTTTCAAATCTTTCCCTAGGGCAACAGAAAAGCCTAAACGGTCCTGTATACAGAAAATTATCAGTCCTTACCTTCAGTGTTTCTAATTTTTCTAGCTGCACTTCTAAGGAAGAATTGCACTCTTTTTGCTCTTTCAATTCCTTTTTCAGTTCTTCATTCAGCACTTCCATTTTCTGAAGTTCACTAGCACGAGAAATATCTTTCATGATGGTATCATTCAACTCTTTTTCGAAGGTGCGTATGGTGGTTTCCTGTTCTTTTGTCTTTGCCTAAAACAGAAAAAGTACTCTTGAAATGACGCTTTGGCAAAAAAAAAGTTGGTTCATATTCTAAAGCTTAAGTTATTCAATTTAGGATTCAACTGGTGTCAACGTAGAATGTTTCAAATTTGAAGCATCCAAAGAGTAGTGAAAAAAACCTTAATAGTGAAAAAAGTACTTAAAAAAAATCAAAACAATTTTAAGCATTAATGGATTTATAAATCATGTTCTTTACCAAAGGAATCAAACAATTTAACTGCAATAAAATAATTATGTATAGTTTTCTGAAAACCTATTTTCAGATAATTTCCTCTGCTATGAAACCAATCTTCAGTACGACATTTTACTGCACTGTTTTCAAACTTTGCTAAGTAGTCAAAATCAAACTTTTTATAGTAACCAAAGATTTTTTTCCCTAGCTAGTAGAATAACTAGCTATGCATTAAATTTGTTTTATGCTAAATTATTTTAGTTGACTATATTGGAGAATTTTTACAATATTGCTAAGATCTACCAGTCATGAACTTTAAGAAAATAGAACACGTTTTACCAGAAGTTGATATCAAAGAATTGAGTCAAAAATACTTATGGGATGTGTCTTAAGCTGTAATGTATGGCAAATGTTCTCAAAATTTAGCAGGAAGGAGCCCTGCAAGCTTTTCCCATGCAAGATGGCTCACAATGGCAAACAGTTTTGAGGCTATATACATCGCAACTAGTGATTCAAGTTCAGAGTTAAATAAACTAGAAGAATTTATAATATAGGTTTATGCTCTCTGCTTTTTCACAATCGAATCTCAGCATAAAATTATTCATGCATATAAGCATTTTTTTTAAGATCATAGATTACAGCAAGTATTTTGATACAAATCTCCAGAATGTTTTATCCATTACACATTGTAAAGAAGCCAATAGGTCGGCCTATCACGAGCCACTGTTAACTTTCTAAGTGGTAATTCATTAAATGAAGAAAACATACCACGGCTTGCAGTGAGGGTTTTAAAATCTTTTTTGGAAGTCTAATAGCCCCATTTGATTTTCCAGTGTTAACTGATGTGCCATCACAACCGTTGCCTTTTATGTTCTTTTTCAATATAACTTTTTTTTTTTCCCATAAATCGTGAAACTGAAGCTGCAATTTCTTTCCCTGGGCCATTTACTGGAGCACCATGTCCGAAATATTTGGAGTGTTTCCCTCAACCAAAGATATATGTTCTTCTACAATCCTATAGCAGGTACGCTAGCGGAGCTGTATTTCGCTTACCATCACGGGGGCCCCGATAGAACGCGGGCACTGTGTGACGAGGAGCTTAGATTCTGTTTATAGTTAATATTTTATTTTTTACTCCACATAAATCACAGATGATTCCCAGTTGCAAGTGTTAATTCAGTTAGATTCCACATTCATAAACAAGTTTCTAACCAAGCCGCATGACCTTTTAAAATGCTACAAACCCAATTCATTAGGGTAATTGGAGTTCTACTGTAGAAATAGTACTAAAATATGGAGACTTTTTACTTTCAAATCTTACCTCGAGTGCTTCACCATCAGCTTCCATTTTCTTGATTGTAATTTCCTGTTCTTCAATCTGAGACCGTGACTTACTGAGTGATTCTTCTAAAGCAGTTTTTTCACTTTGGATAGTGGAAATAGTTTGCTCCAGGGTTGAAACTTGCCTCTGAAATGAAACAGAAACATTAGTGTTTACCATTCTGGCACACTTGTGATTTCTTTCTTCTTTACAAACAAACTAGACACAGCATTTAAAAGAACTGTAAAATCCAAAAAATCTTGTAAAATAAGTAATCGGAAAAAATATCATGAAAACAAAGTAAATTTGGTAAATAATGTTTCAAGATTTTGAAAAAAATTAAAATATTAAAAATATATATAATTGTCACAAGATATAGTATTTTAGATGGATGAAGGAATTATACTGCAATTTAGGGCACCGGTACCATTTTTCACGAATCAATTGTATAATATGCAGCCAAATACAGAAAAATGTATATATATGTATAATAATAAAAATAATTGTTAAAAGGAAATACTCCACATTGCCGACAGTACATTTAAAAAGACCTAAAATATACAAAATAAAATGAGGTTTAAAAGAAATTGTCTGAGCTATGCTATAAGTTTTAGACGTTTATCTTTCACGTCATAGTGAAGGTGAGTCGAGAAAAGAAAAAGCTTCAATGTGGTTCAAAATTTTAGGTGTCGAAATCTGGTGCAAAAGGTTGAAATTCAAGGCATCAAGCCAAAATATTTAGTTATAAAACTGTAACTAGAAGGCTTAATTATTAATAATTATTATACTTAAGTCGAAAACAGTACTGACAGCAGGGCAGTAATTTCAAATCGCTCCCTAGGGCAACAGAAAAGTCTAAACGGTCCTGCATACAGCAAATTATCAGTCCTTACTTTCAGCATTTCTAAGTTTTGGAGCTGCGTTTCTAAGGAAGAATTGCACTCTTTTTGCTCCTTCAATTCCTTTTCCAGTTCTTCATTCAGCACTTCCATTTTTTGAAGTTCACTGGCACGAGAAATATCTTTCATGATGGTATCATTCAACTCCTTTTCAAAGCTGCGTATGGTGTTTTCCTGTTCTTTTGTCTTTGCCTAAAACAGCAAAAGTACTAATGAAATGACGCTTTGTCAAGGAAAAAGTTTGCTTAGTGTTCTAAAGTTTAATTCTTCCAATTTCCGTCTGCATAGAATGTTTTGGATTCAAAGCTTTCAAAGATTCAATCGAAAACACATGCAATCAGATTTTGAATTGCGTAAAACATTGGGGCGGGCGCATAGAAAAGAACTGAAATTAGTGCATTTTACACCTAATTCGTTAAAAGTTGGGAAGAGTGTAGCAGTAAAAACCATTTTACTCCAAAATACAAACCTTTTTTAGGGAATATTGAAACAGAAATCATGTTCTCTGACAGGGTGTCAACAATTTAAATCAGTAATTTAAATTGGGATTTAAATCAAGTGTTTTCTTTTTTAATCATTGATTTAAACAGTTTTTTTTTTAACTTAAACCCTAAAAATCTCCTTAAAAATGTTTAGTTTCATTAGTTCCGATTTTTTCTTAGTGGTTACATTGGTTTTTTTTCAGGCCTTTCCCTCAGTTTACCATTTTTACCGATTCAAATTCTCTCTTCACCTAAAAATTCATTTTTTTTTGTGTCAGAGGACACTTGTTCGTTTTTTTAATTACTAGTGACAGTATTCAGGATGATTTTTAAGAAAACAATAAGGAAATTTTAAAGCAGTATGCTACAAAATGGGCATGAAGAAAGAAAAGTTCTGAGAAATTAGGCCTGTTGTTATTGTACGTGCATTTTTGTACAGATAAGAAAAAGAAAACTTGAAATTAATACTGATTCAACCGTGAATTTTTGCACAAAAAAAAAAAAAAAAAAAAAATTAAATGTGCACCGACAATTTAAAGCAAAGAAAACAAATCACTTAAAAATAATACAGTCAATTCTCAATAACTCGAATTCGAAGGGACCGAAAAAAAACTTCGACTTATCGGAAGTTCGACTTATCATTAGTTTCGATTTCCAACATTTTAATAATAAAAACTTGGAATATTCAATTAATGTATAGATAACTGACAAGTTTAATTAGTTAAAATGTACACTATTTGAATTAAAATGTTAAAAAAAAAGAAAAAGAAATCCTTCTTTTGAGACATGTTTCATTTTTGTGGTATAATCCGTCATTTTAAGCTGCTTGAGCAGTTTTGTAATTTAAACAACGGTAAATATTTCACATATCGTGTCATTCGCTTTTTCACATATCGTTCTTCCTTGGCAAGAGATTCATTTTCTTCCATGGTTTGTGTGTTCTCTTAGTTGCAAACCTCAGTGTTTTAATCACATTTCTTAAATTCACATTAAAGACATTTTCTTTATCAACTGCTTTAAAAGTTATTTGTTTTAAATTTAATAATCACTATGCCACTGTCACGATTAATTGAAGAATGCAAAACTTTTGGCAATCAAATTCCTTACGGACGCAATTAGTGCAAATAATATAGCATGAGCCACTATGCGTCTGTAAGGATTCCGATTTTCCCCGAATGAATCCCCCCCCCCACACACACACAAGAGAAAAATAAATAAAATTTCATGCTCTCACTTGAAATTTTTTCTGTTTTTTAACTATTAAATGTTTAGTCACTTCAAAAAAAACTTCGAGTTAAGAGAAGTAAACTTCGAGATATTGAGGAAAATTTACATAGAATCAAGATAAAGGGATCGGGACCGAATAAGAAATTCGAGTTATAGTAATATTCGAGTTATCGGACTTCGAGTTATCGCGAATTGACTGTATTGAATTGAAAAGGTTGAAATTTATTTATTTATTTTTTTTTTTTTGTTTTTTTTTAAACTTTAGTTATAATTGGTAAACTGAATGATTTATATACATTTCTATCAGAAAGTGGGCAAATAAAATGAGTAGCTGTCTGATTTTAAAATACAGTAAAATCTGTGTATAACGATACTCAAGGGACCGAGAAAAAATATCGTTATAGACAGATTATCATTATAGACAGTTTGAGCAAAAAGCTCAAACTGTTGGCAGGGACCAAACCAAAATATCGTAATAGGCAGGTTTATCGTTATGTACAGTATCGTTATACACAGGTTTCACTGTACCAACTTCATACATATGGAGAGAAAGTTATTTTTCGAAAATTCGATATTTGTTTTTTTCAAAAAATAATTTTAATCGAAAAAAAAGATTATAATGTAATTTACATTTTATTTTTTCTTTAACTATCTTCTGATTTTTTACCTCATATAAAAAGTCTGTCAAAATCCAATTCATTTATTCTCCTCAATTTTAATGTATTTATAGTGTACTACTATGTCATCTATATAAAATTTGAATTGGAGTACATGCATTTGTATTAAATTGGTTTTACATCATGTTAACTTTTAAAAATATCAATAAAGTTTCTAAAGTACTTCAAAAAAAAATCAGATTTAAATTTTAAAAAATCATGATTTTTTTACATTCTGTTCTCTGACAAAGGAATCAAACAATCTAATTGGAATAAAAACAAGATATAAAAATATCTGAAAACTACTTTTAATTAAATTCCTGTTACGAAACAAAATTTTCAATGCTGCACTTTACAACATTATTTTAACAAATGTTACAAAGCAGTCAAAAGTAACATTTTTTTTTTTTTTTTTGTATCAAAATAATTTTTACCATCAAATAGAACACAATAACTACCTATTTATTACTATTTATTATTACTACTATTTATTACTACTTATTATTGCTACTATTTATTACTACTTATTTTTACTAGCATTCAAATCCATAACTTAGCCAAGAATTAAATTCAAAATAAATTTATTGCTGAAGTATATTTCAGGGTTGCCACAGGAAAAATTCATCAAAAAAGTAGCAAAAGTAGCCAAGAACTTATAAAAAAGTTGCAAAGAAGTAGTCCCAAAAATTAAGAAGTTGCAAAAGAAGTAGTCCCCAAAATTGAAAAAGTTTCAAAAAAATCTGGTGTGGACCCCACACTACTTCCTTTTACGTGTAAATTTCTTAGTAGTTGCTTTAAGTGTTAAAAAAGTGCTTATAGTGAGCAAGGTAACAATTCAAATATTTACTCCCCTAATCTACCACGAAACAATGCAAAAAATATTTTACAATGGTTATTTTTCTAAATATTGCTGATTTTAATATCATTTAGTGAATTTTTCGCAAAATATCGCCAATAGCGCCAAGTTGAACCCAAATTCAAAAAAATATTTTTTTCGCCAAATTTGTCACCAACTTGGCGATATGTCGCCAAGTTGGCGTCAAACACTTGGCGACCAAAAGCTTGGCGACATGTCGCCAAGTGGTGGCGCCAATTCATATCACTTGAGTCTGTATTGAAATTAACATTGATTTACACCAAAAAAGGGGTAAAAGACCCCTTTGGGAACATTCGAATGCAATCACAAGGGGAGGTGCACAACTAGACCCCCCTCAGAGCCTACATACCAAGCTAGAAGTTTCTACGGCATATAGTTTTTGAGTTATGCGAGCCACATACGCACATACATCCGCACATACGTACATACAGACGTCACGAGAAAACTCGTCGTAATTTACTCGGGGGTGGTCGAAATTGATTTTTCGGCTGTTTGTATGTTGTTAGGTACATATGTACGTGCTGACAGGTCGAAAAAACTACGCGACATTCATTCAGGGGTGAGCAAAGTCAAAATTTAGACCGAAATTTGAGTGAAATTTTTTTCGTGATCACAATACTTCCTTTACTACGTAAAAGGAAGTAAAAAACAGTAATCAAGATCAGATAAATAGTACAGCTGAAAAGTTAACATTTATAAAAAGTCCCCATCTGTTTTGCTGAGGAGTTAAAACTGAATGCAATTACAAAAAAAAAAACTTTTGACATAACTTATTCAAAAAGGGAGTGCCTCACCCCCCCCCCCCCCCCCCCGCCATGACTAGGGTTAATTTTATTCAATTATTTTGATGAGAATACAATGAAAAATCAATATAAATAAAGCAAATTATAAATAAAATACTGCCAATAGCTGTTACGGGGATGCAGTAGAGCAACATTATCAGTAGGGATGCACCGATAAGCAAATTGGCCGATTACCGATTAATCGGCTGTTGATAATCGGCCGATTAATCGGCTGAGCCGATTAATGATAAGGATAATTGTTTTTCTGCTACCAATTTTACCATCACTGTTTTTTATCTCTTATACAATTTCAAGGTTAGAAATAGTAAGTAATTTATTTTTGGGAGAAAATTTTTTTCCATTTTCCTAGCTTTCACAAAATAATTTCAATATTTTATCAAATTTCTTAGAACTAATTTTCATATTAGTGTCAATAATATTATTAACACATTGTTAGTAATGTTAATTGGAAATAAAAATTTATAAAAAAAAAAAAAAAAAGGAGGGGTGGGGGAGTGTGTGGTGAACACTCCAATTTTGGAGTACTTTTAATTCATATATTTTAGTAATCCATTGCAATTTAATTCAATACTTTTATTCTTTGAAAATTAGAGGTTATCAGAAAGCACTGTGTTAACAAGAAAAATATCGCCACATGAAAAATGTTGCAACATTGTCTATGCATATTTATTCAAAGCAGGAGAATTCATTAAAAAAAAAACTTTATATTGACTGTGAGGATTATTATTATTACTGTAAATAAAATTATTCATCATAGTTTCCTAGTGAAAGTATACTTTAAAGAATAATATCTGAAAAATATTTTTCAGCCGATTAATCGGCCCGATTTTGCCGATTATTAATAATCGGCAAAGTGGCCGATTAATCGGTGCATCCCTAATTATCGGTGTAAAAAATTATGTAGTCTTTTGTTGCAAGAACTACTTAAACATTAACTAGGACTTTGAAAGTACAGCAGTACTTTTGCCAGACTCTTGAAACAAATTTGATTTTTTGTTCTGATTTCTTGACTACCCTTTCCAGTTCAGCTTTTTTTTTTCACTTTCTTTCGTTTTAACAGTTTTAAAATTTTCTTCCCTAATCTCAGCTACTGTTTTTTTTTTTTTTTCACTCTGGCGTCAAACTGATATCAGCGCTTTATGTGCTGATATGATTCGCAATCTGGATGACTATAATGTAATACCATCTCATGTTGCAGAACCAATACTCCACATATTGGTTCTGCAACATGAGATGGTGTGAGAGAGGAGTTGTGATGGCAGTCTGAAGTGGAGAAATAGCACTCTTAATCATAATGTTAACTTGTACTTTATTCCTTGAAAACAATCAGAAATATAATGATAATATTACAAAACTTGACGTCATTGAAACAAAATCAGCGATTCAGTTCTTTTTGTGTCAAGTGAATAATTTTGCTTAAAATGATTACGGAGATTTTTTTTGAATTTTCAAATTAAAGTTTCAGTAAAAATAAGAAAATTTTTATTTATTTGTCTTTTAACAAAGCTTTGATGCATATTCAACAAAAAAAAAAAAAACTTCCAAAAATTTTGTAAAAGGATTCTCATTTTTCGCAAGGTAGAAGACCATACAAACTTGAAAATCGAACCTAAATGAGCTCTTTAAAATAAAGCAGAACTTTAAACAATACACCTCTGACTCTGATACCCCTGTTTAATATTTAATTTATATCACTTTGTATAATTTTCCTCTATTTATTCACAAATTCTAGAAATATTAATGAGTTACTTCAACTTTCACATATGTCAACTGTTCAACTGGAAGCTTATGCAAAAACTACCCATTAAAAAAAATAATAAAATTAAATTAAAAAGAAGCTGATTAAGGTTTTTTTAAGCGAAAAAATACTTATTGCAAGTGAAAAACTTAACAATTAAAAGCTCATTTGCTAAATATTTAGTACACTTCCCACCAAAAAAGTAATTACAATCGATAAAAAATAAAAGTTAAGGTTGAAAAAAAAAACTATGGATATAATATGCTTCAGTTAGCTTATGTTAAAATAGCTGTCAAATTCTAAAATAATTGAAATTAAAAGATGTGCAAAATTATTGAAATCCCTAACAGTAGAATTTTGGACAAAGCTCATGCTTGATTTCTGTAAGTTCCAAAAAATAAATTTTTACCTAATCAGCTGTTTATTATTAAAATTCAATTAAAGGAGAGTCTTAAATGAGTCAGTTTCTACAATCTACTAAACTTTGAGCCAACTTTTCTACAATACATATCTAAAAAATAGATCCACCCCCCCCCCTTCCTCAGTAGCTATGGCTATTAAGCAAATCACTTTTTACCCAAAAACTAAAGTAACGAAGAGGTTATTCCAAAATCTAAGCGGCTCCCTGATTGTTGTTTAAAAAAATAATAGATCTGTCCATAATAAAAGGAAAAGGAATATTCCTTTTTTTAGGTGACTAAGAAATAAGAATAAAAAAGTAATTGGTTTCAAATTACTAAATAAAATCAAATAGGGTGAAAAAAAAAAACAAGATTTTCGAATTAAAACTTGCTTTGAAAAAAAAAAGTCTCCAAAAAAGTAGCTCCAGTGAAAATAAGTTGCATTTTAGCCTGTTTGTGCTGAAAAAAGTCTCCAAAGTCGCATAGAGACAAAAGAAGCAGAAAAAAAGTAGCATTTAAGTAGCCTGTGGCAACAATGTATTTCAAACACAGTAACAATTTTCTCCATTTAATTTAATTTCCACGTAAACTGATTTAGCAGTGGGAGAATTCAAAGAAGGAAAAGTTACAAATGAAGTACTTGGTTAAAATCTGAAAGAAGTGCAATCACAATGGATTTGGATGATTGAAGCTCTACTGTAGAAAAAACACTGAAAAAAGTGGGCTTTTTTTTTACTATAAATCTTACCTCATATGCTTCACTGTCAGCTTCCATTTTCTTAATAGTAATTTCATGTTCTTCATTTTGAGAGCGTGACTTGCTGAGTGCTTCTTCTAACGCAGCTTTTTCACTTTGTATAGCGGAAATAGTTTGCTCCTGGGTTGAAATTTGCCTCTGAAATGAAAAAGAAACATTAGTTTTCACCATTCTGGAACTTTTACGCCTTTTTTTCTTAACTAAGATACAGCATTTGAAAGAACTGGAAAATCCAAGATGTAAAATAAGTAAATGAAAAAAATCTAGGAAAAAAAATCTCTTGTAAAAACAAAGTGATTGATACAAATCTTATGAAAACAAAGTAAATTGGACACAGTGGCGTAACTACTCGTTGGTTTCAGGGGGGGTTATATTCTAAATCGTCACGAGGTTAAAAAAATGGCGGGGGGGGGGGCAACCCCTTTTTACCCACACTTTGCATGTATGTATGTGTGTATATATATATAATACGCACTTGAAAATGCGTACTTCCGAAGTTCGAAAAACCGGACAGCTTTCTAAAGAGTAAAGAAATATTACTGTAGAAAAATGAAAGGGGGGTCCGGGAGTTCGCCCCCGGAAATTTTCATAAATTGTACCTCTAAAAACGCCATTCTAGACTATCTTGGTGATGTTCGATCTCTTCCTCAGTCAGTAAAACACGATTGCCAGCCATTTTTAATAATGTGAAAGATAATAATAGGATACAGAAATTTTTCCCAGCGATTTTTTCGAAATTTCAGTTCCAAAAACGCAATTTCAGACGAATTTCGTTCATAATGGAGGTTTAGAGACCTACCTCCGGAAATTTTTGACATTTATTTCCTAAAAAAGACAATCCTCAATGATTCTGGGAAGGGGAGGGGGTGGCAATGAAGTCTGTAACACAATGATATTCGCTGGAGAATCTTACTTTTTCATTCTAGGAGTTTTATATTTTTTCATCTCATTTTTTGCATTTTTGGACCAACGTTTCGGGGGGGGTTTTGTCCCCAAAACACCCCCCATAGGTACGCCACTGATTGGACATAAACAGTATTTCAAGATTTACATAAAAAGTAATGAAAAAAAAAACCTAAAATTGACATAATTTCAACATAGTTGTAGCGAATGAAAAAAATTACAGAATTTTTCATGGGAATTTAACGCTGCAAATAACATCTTTTCTGCTTTGCACTTTTTTCTTATACTGAATTTTGAAAAAAAAAAGGTTTTACAAATATTGCGACACTCCTCAAAAACAGCATTTCGCAGAAACTCACACAACACTAGCAAATCGAAGAAGTTGTACTACAAATTTATAATTTTTATGCACACTTTGTTCCACAAACTGCACCTTTTTGGAACTACTCATAGTCAAAACTAGGAAAAAAATAAAATTCAGACTGCATATTTATGCATATGACAGTTTAAAGTATAATTGTTAACATGTCATTAAGGAGAGCATTTGCTCTATGCCATTTTGAATTCTCCTTTGGTAATGCTTAAAATTAGATTTTTAAGAAGCGTTAATTACCTCTCTTAGTTTGGATCTTTAGGTTGTTTTTTAAAAAAAGCATGTAATCTACCATAATTTATCATAGATAGAGACTATTAAAAATTCAGTCTTTGCAACATAATTTGGCAGGATACAATAAAAGAAATTTGAATATTTGAAGGAAATTTATTCACACATCAGTAAAATATTAAGTGTATACGATAGAAAGTACAAAATTAACAATAAATAGTACACATTCACAATTTTGCTGTTTATACCACTGAGCATCTAACAGCCCCAATCTCACATCTTTTCGTCTTGAAATTGCTGGTAAAATCGTAACATGCACCTTTTTTTGACTATCTATTGATTGCTTTAAATTGTTTACAATTCATAGTTCCTAGCAAAATAATGAATAAACAACACAGTATTAGCAATATTTCTTACATTTTCCAGGGGCAAGAACTGGCGATTATCTGTTAAATGAAACCTAGTCAAATCCAGGAATCCAACAAAAACCAAATTTATATTTAGTCCCAATATGAAATTCTCCCAAGAGTATGAATACAACTTTGGGCAAAGAATGATTCAATATCAAAAGAAAAAAATAAAGACTATTTTAGGGGATGCTGTGTTCTTAGATCTTCATGCCTAGAGAGCTTGTTTATAAGAGCAGGCCAGGGGCAAACATTATATTTAATTGTAATGATATTTTAAGACAAAAAATTAACTACAAATGATATGGAAAATAATAAAGAAGCCCTCAAATTACAGATAGCCAAAAACTACCTCTTTGCCCACAGGGTCCTTATGACATTTTTCATTTATTTAAAACAGAAAAATTACCGTTAATTCCTCCTGTGACTTGATGGCAGCCTTCAGCTCATTGTGCGTGCTCACTAAGGAAGTTTCTTTCTCCTTAACCAAATTAGTACTACCCTCAAGTTGCACCTGAAGTATTTTCATTTCTTCCAACAACGAAGCATTGTGTGCATTAAGTGTTCGCAACTCCTTTTCCAGTCTTGTTTTTTCTGTAGCAGAAGCCTCGCAGGCGGACTTGAGACGAGTCAGTTCTTCCTCTCTGCTGATGAGGCGACTTTCTTGAGCGTTAAGTTTTGACTCTAAACCTTTTACATTATTTTCGAGTTGCCTGTAAAAAAGATAAAAGGTTTATTAATTTTTTAAGGCATTTTGAAAGACTCAGTGACTTTTTTAAAAAGGTAACCCCCTCCCCTGTTTGCTGTGCCAGTGAAACCAACCAACATTGACGTCACAAGGACTCCCACACCTTGTGACATAGGGCAGTGTGATCTAGAAGCAAAGAAAAAGACTAAAGCATTTCATCTAAAATTTTGTATGTAGCATCATATGTCTTGCGAGTCAATTGGAATGACAACCAGGCTTGTTATTTGGGAGTTCAATTGCCAGCCTCCCACCCCGCCTTTGGGAAATTAATGTATTTACATATTAGCTTATTACCTGGCGTTGCCCGGGTGCTTATTAATACAACATAGGTCTAAAAAAATTACGTGAATGAATTGTATCCACATGGGCATATAAAAACTTATTTCATGCTGAAATGAAATAAGTGAGCCTTAAATTGATAATTCAATGTTAATCTTAATCTTTGTAGGAAAATACTCATATTTAAATGTGTTAGATTTCATCAATCAGTATGCTCTTAAAGGCTTATGTCTAATACTTTATGTATTCAAAATATAAGAAAAATTTTGAATTTTGAGTTGTTTGGATTTTTTTTTAATTTCAAAGCCTTGCCTATGTGAATTCTAGTGTATCCAGGAACCTCTGTGCCAAGTTTTATGAAAATATGATGAAAACTGGATTTTCATAAAGAACAAACATACAAATATGCATGCATACATACATCCATTTTTACTTTCTTCTATATCTAATATATAGAAGAAAGTATTGGATTCGTGAAAATTTTCGAATGTCGAATTTTGATGGATTTGCACGTTTTGAAGTGCGCGAGTCCATTTCGACCATTTTTGGAAAATGTCTGTCTGTGTGTGTCTGTCTATGTGTGTGACCAGTTTTTGTGGCCGCGCTAGAGCAAAAACTACTGCATGAAATCGAACAAAAATTTTTGCACATATGTACCACCATGGTGAACTGGTGCACCTGACTTTTTTAGCGAATTCCTCCAAGGGGGGTAGAGCAATCGCACGTGTTCTGTGCGGGGGTGATTGCTATATCTCAGGAAGTAACCAGCGGAAGCAAACGAAAATTGATCAATAGGTAGACCCTACTAAGTACAGGAGTTGATTAAATTTGCGTGTCAATATCTTGAAGGGGGGTGGAGCAATCGCACGCGTTCTGCGCGGGGGTGATTGCTATATCTCAGGAAGTAACCGGCGGAATCAAACGAAAATTGGTCCATAGGTAGACCCTATTGAGTACAAGTGCTGATTCAATTTGTGTGTCAATATCTCAAAGGGGGGTGGAGCAATCAAAAGTGTTTATTTTGTCACTGAACCTACTGTATCTCGAGAAATATTGCTGCGATTTGAATGAAATTTGGAATAACAATAACCCAATATGGAAGCAAGCATCTATTAAATTTTGGTGCCAATCGCCCCAGGGGGAGGGTGGGGTGATTTTTGCGCTTAGTCAACAATGCGAAAAATTAATTTATTAAAAAATCGCTTTCAAGCTATTTAATTATCAAAACAGCTGAAAACTTTCAATGATTTGAAATTTTTAACTGTTGCCAATTTCTTTTTACTAACAAATTAAATGTTTGCAATTAATCTAAACAAGGCTTTTGTAATGATTTCCAATTTCGCTCATTGATTCTGCATTTGCAGGGTTATTACAATAATTGGGAAATTGGAGCTATTTCCAATTATTCAGGCGAGTACGTATTTTATTTTGTAACTGGAATTCATAAGATAGATATAGAAGAAAGTTTCGTGATGGCCACGAAAGCTAGTTAAATATATATAGATAAGTGGGAATGTTGTTTTTTTTTTTTTAATTTATAGATAAGCTACCCTTTGCCTCCCCCCCCCCTGAAAAATATTAAAATAACTATCCTGGTATCAACTCCTACGTAACACTTAGTAGTGAGTGTTGGCAGTTCACCATTTCACACTAAAAAGATTAAAAAAACCTATAGGCAATATTTGAATTAAAAAAAATCATAATGCAGTGGTGTAGTCCTAGGGCAAAAAGAGGTGAGGGAATACTTAGAGAAAAGCATTGGTCAATGAATTAAAAAGGTAGATGGACGCTTGTGAAAACCCATTTATACCCAGTAGCCTAAAAACGAGATGCTTGTTAGTTACTGCATACAAAAACCTGTAATGGGTATATCATTTTACTAAAGCTGTTTTCACAAGTTAAATTGTCCTTCTTCTTGAGTAAACCTGTTAGAGCCACTATTTGGATATCAGAGTTTATTTATTAGCAGCTATTTTCAGACAAATCAGTCAAGCAATGATCCAGCATGGGTAGCCACGGAAAGTAAGTGTTTTTGGCAAACTTATTTTTCATAAAACTAAACTATTTTAAAATGATATGCTTAAAATTGATCACAGATGCCTTCTGTAATGCTACTTTGCAAAAGTAGAGTCAAGTAAGGTCGTATTTTGCGCACATATCTGCCCCGTGTCCCATAAACAGGACGTTAAATAACTTAATAAATATGGCAACAGCGATCTACTTTACGCCTAAAATGCATGTAAATCATTCCAAGAGTTTTAAGCAGATAAAAATTTGAAAAAAAAATGTTAAAAAAACTTGGGCTTAAATGGGTTAAATTAGAAAAATGTAGAGTGACCCTCTCCACTACACCATTGTCTTAACAGATATTTATGTACAGCTCACAACAGTAGGCAGTGAGCATGACAGCAATTAGTTTATGATTTGTTGCTCAGACAATTGGTTGACTACACATAAATGTATAATTGGAGGTTCATGCATCAAGTTAATTTCAACTCGTATGCATGTTTCATAGAACAATAATTTTGATCACGGAGTTCTGCTCATTGTATGCCTTTGACAAGAACTACTGAGTAAAAAATCACCGACACAAAAAATTGAGAGAGAAATTTGGAGTTTTACTTACGATTTTGATTCTACAGCTTTCTGCAACTGAAGATTAGTAATATCCAACTTTTTGCTATTATGGTTCACTTCTTGTAAATACTTGCTTTTTGTTTCTTTCAATTCCTTATCCAGATCAGCAATGACTGTATAAATGAGACAGCAGTGAAAACAAGTAACAAACTAGTATGCTGTGGCCATCATGAAACTTTCGTTTATATCTATCTGATAAATGAATGGATACAATGTATACGGTTATTGCAAAATTCTTACATTCTCAAAACAGGAAAGATGTTTATGATTTTAAATAGACGATCTTAATTCACTGGCTTCAAATTTTTGGCGCCAATGTCTGCGCAAAGAATATGTATTCTTCACATACACAATCAAAGTCTAGGGACATATCGATTTAAACAGGGTTACTGTAAAACAAACTTTGCTTAAATAAATTTTTAAAAATATTATTTGTTAAATTCATAGACAATTCGAAAAATAGAACAAATTAAAAATCCAATATGTAGCTACATACAGTTAACTCCTGATAACCAGCAGAATATGGTGGCAGCGTAACCACGAAATAAGTGAATACTAGGGAGGATCCGAAAAATAAGTGAAATCCGATACAAGTGCATACAATGGCTAAAGAAAATCAATAACACTCGAACATGCTATTAAATTGCAGCTAAAATACCTTTAAAAGCTAAAAACAAACACTAACATGCTCATACATTAGAAATAGTAATAACCCTACAATTAGCACATAATTAAAAATTTTTACAAAAGAGTGGGTTAGCCGTTTTTAATTTTTTTATTTTAAGAGCAAGAATCTGAGAGAGTGTCACGCCTGTGATTCATGACCTCTCAGATTTTTTCCAAAAAATTACCAAATGTTTATTATCTTATTGAAAGACCAAATCCAGAATGTTTTGCTCTAAAGTTGAGTTGTTTAATTTTTATGGATCCCTAAAGTTGAAGGTGCGGCATCAAAAATTAAGCGGATTTTCAAGACATGGAAATTGCTGTGAGCCAAAACTCTTACCAGGAACTGTTTAACTCCAATTTTCTTTTTGTATATGGAATATAGAAGGTTGAAACTTTATAAAATGAATGTTAAATTTGTGGTAAGTTGTTGCCGTAAGGTCAGTGAAGGCCCTCAAAACAGGGCATTTTTGACGTTTTTTAGCATTTTTGAGGTCCAAAAACAGCTTGTACATTTCAGTTGGCACGGCAAAAGTAGTGTCGTTTGAAAGACCAGTGTAAGCACTTTAAAATAATGTATAAATAACCGAGGAAAGTTCAACGTGCTTTTAGTTGCGTAAGGCCGAAATATGAAAAATGTCATATTTTACCGATATTCAAACGGTCATAACTTCATCTGCCAACAACATATTGAAATATTTTTTCCGCCAATGTCATACTCTATTCTTCGTCTTAACAGAACAGTTGAGTCTTTTGAGGCGAAATGTAAAAAATTTTTTTACAAAAAATTTATTTTTTTCTGTGCATTTTTTGTAAAAAATTTTTTCCCATTTCGCCTCAAAGGACTCAACTGTTCTGTTAAGACAAAGAATAGAGCATGACATTGGCGAAAAAACTATTTCAATATGTTGTTGGCGGAGGAAGTTATGACCGTTTGAATATCTGTAAAATATGACATTTTTCATATTTCGGCCTTACGCAACTAAAAGCACATTGAATTTTCCTCGGTTATTTATACATTATTTTAAAGTGCTTACACTGGTCTTTCAAACGACACTATTTTTGCCGTGCCAACTGAAATGTACAAGCTGTTTTTGGACCTCAAAAATGCTAAAAAACGTCAAAAATGCCCTGTTTTGAGGGCCTTCACTGACCTTACGGCAACAACTTACCACAAATTTAACATTCATTTTGTAAAGTTTGAAAGTTTTATATTCCATATACAAAAAGAAAATTGCAGTTTAACAGTTCCAGGTAAGAGTTTTGGCTCACAGCAATTTCCATGTCTTGAAAATCCGCTTAATTTTTGATGCCGCACCTTCAACTTTAGGGATCCATAAAAACTAAACAACCCAACTTTAGAGCAAAACATTCTGGATTTGGTCTTTCAATAAGATAATAAACATTTGGTAATTTTTGGGAGAAAATCTGAGAGGTCATGAATCACCTCATAATGCTAGGCGTGACAGTTTCTCAGATTCTTGCTCTTAAAATGCTTCTTCTTGATTAAGGATTGAAGTTTTTTCAATAGTATCTTGTCACAGAGTTAAGTATTACCCTGCTCCTCAAAATATTTAGCAAGTCCATAGAAATGAGTGAGAACTGCTTTATTGCTAATTTTAAAATTTGACGCAAGCTGGACAAAGTTAAAGTGGGTGCATTTTTCTATATTTAGTAAATCATCAAAAAAACAAGAAGTTCTGTCAAGAACTAAACGAGCCTACTTTCCCGTACATCGACATCGGCATTCTCGCATCTGATCATTATTCTCTTGATTATCTGAGACTTAAAATTATGTCAAACATACCTTTTTAGCACTTAGAGCTGATTTCGAAAAGCAAAATATACGCCTTTCATCAGATGAAGTAGACACGTAAAAAGTAATTAACGAATAAATAAAGTTTTGTCGCACCTTTTAAAGAGTGTAACTGATCCTCCGTAGAAAAAATCCTCATCGTTTTCAAAAAAAAAAAATAATAATAATAATAATAATAATAATAAAATAAATAAATGAATAAATAAAAGTACAAAGAGCATCAAAACACATTTTATCAAAGAAAGAAAAAAAAAAAGAAAAAAAAAACTCGTCCGTTAATAAAATGTCTCGAATTTCACTTTTAATCTGTTGCCAGTTGTTAAATATAAATAAAGAATAAAATGTTCTCGTGAATATAAAAATTTTTGTTACAAAAAAAACATCGTCTGCCAAAAAAAAAAAAAAATAATAATAATAAATAAAATAAAACAAATTTATAAATAAACAAAAAATCGTCTGCACAGTCAGTAATTTGTTTTTCTGAGCCTGCATTTCCGCCATGTTTGCGGAGTCGGAGTCGGAATCAGAGTCCTCACAGAAGATTACTCAGAAAAGTACGTTACAAACATTATTTATCAAAACCATTTTCTTACAAAGTTAGTTTGAAGGAAATCCGACTTTAAGTTCAGGATCAACATTCAACTTAAATTCCCCGTAGACGCTAATGTTAATTTTTTTTTCTGAACGGTTCAATATTGAACGAAAAATGGTTCAAATCAAAAAGCGAAATATGGGAATGCATGGGAAAGCCTCTCCGAGATCTTTCAAACAAAAAAAAGTTTATTCCATTCGGATGGTTCACTCAAAAGTTATTAGGTGGGGAAAGGTTGCTTGAACGGTTCAATGTTGAACGAAAAAGTGTTCAAATGGAAAATTTTAATACGGTAATGAAGTATCCTTGCTGAGATCCTTCGAACAAAAAAAAGTTTTTTTAAATCGGACTGTTCACTCAAAAGATATTAGGGGTGACAGCTTGATTGAGCGGTTCAATGTTGAACGAAAAATTGTTCAAATCGAAAATGTAGATACGGGAATGAAGTATCCTTGAAAAGATCTTTCGAACAAAAAAAAGTTTGTTCAAATCGGATTGTTCACTCAAAAGTTAGCATTGCGGGACCGGTTGTTTGAACGGTTCAAAGTTGAACCAAAAATTGTCGAAATCAAAAAATCAAATATAGGAATGAGCTGCACTCGCTGAGATCTTTCGAACAAAAAAAAATTTATTCCATTCGGACGGTTCACTCAAAAGTTATTAGGTGGAGAAAGGTTGCTTAAATGGTTCAATGTTGAACCAAAAGTGTTCAAATTGAAAATTTAAATACGGTAATAAAGTATCCTTGCCGAGATGCTTCAAACAATAAAAAGTTTGTTTAAATCGGACTGTTCATTCAAAAGTTATTAGGGGTGACAGCTTGATTGAGCGGTTCAATGTTGAACGAAAAATTGTTCAAATCGGAAATGTAAATACGGGAATGAAGTACCCTTGAAAAGTTCTTTCCAACAAAAAAAACTTTGTTCAAATCGGGCTGTTCATTAAAAAGTTAGTATCGCGGGACCGGTTTTTTGAACGGCTCAAAAATGAACCAACAATTGTTCAAATCAAAAAATCAAATATGGGAATGAGCTGTACTCGCCGAGATCTTTCCAACAAAAAAAAGTTTGTCCAAATCGGAATGTTCATTCAAAAGTTATTAGGGGGGGACAGACAGACCGACAGACCGACCGACCGACCGACCGACCGACGCACAAATTCCCCATCTCAATACCCTACTTTCAAATTTTTAATTTTTCGATATTCATTTTACCTTTTTATTTTTTTAACTTGGCGATATTTTTTGGACTTGGCGATATTTTTTTAACTTGGCGATATTTTTTGGACTTGGCGATATTTTTTAGATGCATTAAGCTACTTTTGATACTTTTTTCGTCTTTCTTTTATTTTTAACGGGAAAGTAGGCTAAAAAAGAGAAAACAAAAGTAGAAAAGATCCCAGGATAATCAGGAGTTTACTATATTATTACAAAGATAATAAAATAAAGAATACTAGGCATTGGATATTGTGTTTATGTTGTGTCTTTTTGGGTCTTAGTGGAAATTTTGTTTTGAAAGTAAGGAAAAAAAAAAGAATTTCACCTAGCACTAGAAGATTTCTTACATGAAAATTTTAAAAATGTTAGGTTTGATTGAGGAGAAAAAAATTAAACCTTGGTTCACAATCAGAAACATTAAAATTAAAATATTTTATATAAGTAAGTCATTTATATAAATAATATAATTTTTTAATATATATTCTGCTCACTTTCAGCTACAAAACGTGTGCAGTAAAAATTATTTAACACAATTTTCATGAGAGCTAATACAACCAGAGTTAATAACAAATAATAAAATAAAAGTGAAAAACATAAAATAAGTGAAAAAAAAAATTAGACCAAAAATTGCATATTTTACTTTACTTCAAACTTTGCGGCAGTGAAATTAATTCAGTGAGAAAACAGTTACTTATAAAAAGAAAAAAAATGCACTCATAGATAAAGCCTACAAAATAATAGAAATATGCAGAGATCATGCTGTAGCAATTGTTTCAGAGGAAAATAAAAAATACATGAATTAAAAAAATGAATAATCAAAAGCTTTTAAGGCTAAAAGCTTAAAAGTAAAAACTAACCTTCTGAAATTTGCAGCCAAAATTAAAAATCTTACAAAGGATGTTGAGGCTCAAAACCTCTCATTTATAGGAAGACGTTTACCCGATACGGTCAAACCCCGCTATAACAAACCCTCAACGGACCGACTGAAGTGATTGTTATAACGGGGGGTTCGCTATATCCGAATTTCCAAAACAAAATTCGGTAAAATGCTATTTTGAAGAAACTGCTGCTTATCAAAAGAACAATAAGGGAGGAATGTGGCTTGAATTGGGTATTCCCGAAAAACAGATGTACATATTGTAGTAGATGGTGTTTGCTGAAAGAACAATCGCTAAAAAATCATGAGACTGAGGGGGGAAAAAAAAATTGAAATTTCAGACAGTTTATGATTATTCCGGGTTTGCTATAGAGAGGGTTCAACTGTATTTTTTTTTACTCAGCAATGAAAAATTGCTACTTTTCTTTTCATTTTACACAAATGAATGTTTACCTCATGAAATGATTGAATGTATCAAACAGAGCAGTAGTAGCAAAAAATAATCAGAATAAAAAGACATTTTTAAGATAACAAAATTCATTCATTAAAGTATTTAAAGCACTTTAAATGATTTCAAACATTTTATACTTTTCTGATGGATGTAATAAAGTAAGCTACTAAAAGTCATTGTTTTTAAATGGGTGACAAAACTGTAACTGATTTCTCAATAAGTTTTGGAGCAAGCAATTGTTTGATAAGTCAGTTTAAGTAACTTAGAATTTTGTGAAAAGTTGGTTTAAATTGATTCGAATGTTGCGAAGGGATGGACCCATCTTTCCCAAACTTCTAGTGTTCAGGAGAAAGCTTCAAAACGTTTAGAAAGTAGAAATTCACTTTATTATTATTATTTATTTATCAATTATTAATTGTATTGGTTCTAAATTTAATTTCTAATTAATGATCTGAATGTTCCGAAGTTTTTTTTTTTTAATATTGTAATAAAAATACAATACATAAAAGAAAATGTCAGTTTATTTTCTTTCCTAATTAATTATTTTCAGTTACTGTTTCTATAAGAGTTTTCAGCAACTAAGTTTTTTAAGAGAAAGTAATTATTTGTTGATAAGAATAGAAAAAACTGCATTTGCACACCAAAATAATAAAACTTCAGGTTGCCATGAAAAATACATTGAACTCATGTTTTTCCACTGATATCAACTAATAATTTGTATTGTTTTTAAATAAACAATACAACATGAATGTTTATCTCATTTATTTAAAAAGCAGAAAAGAGAAGGAAAGAATAAAATGGAAGTAAATAATAAAGCGGAAAATCAAAAGATTTAACCTGTCAGAAAATAGCTCCTGAGTTCTCAACTATTCGCTTCAAATTTGGGACAATTTGTGTATGTTCAAACCATTTTGAGAGTCGATCCTAATGCATTAAACTACCTTGGGATTGGTGCTTCAGGTCTGCTTTTAAAGCGTTTTCTGTATCCTTAAATTTCTGTTCCAAAGTGGATTTCGCTGCTTCAAAATTATGTCGTTGGCAGTCCAATTCTTGACTAATTTGCTTCAAGCGCTTCTGAAGAGCCTGCTCCTAGAGAAATATTAATATGCAGCAGTGATTTTTTTATAAAATAAATAAAACATTAAAACATTTCATTTTTCAAACAAGTCTATAAATTGTCGATTTCATCTTAACGTATGAAGGAAAGCAGTAAGGGCAGAGCCGCCTGCTCACAGGTTCAATAATGCAGCAACAGTTCTCGTTACGAAAATTAAAGAAAAGAGTAATTAAATAATAAAAAAAAAATAAATTAAGGCTCAAACAGATCCAGAAGTCGCATAGACTTTGACACATGAAAAATATGGGACAGCATGATCGGATACAATAAACTAAATAGCTTATATAATTGTTCTCATCTGGAAGTGTTAGTTTGAATTTGAATCTTACTAAAGCCTCAATAAAGTCCTGTAACCCTTCTTGCATATATTTGATTTTATTTATTTGGCATTTTTTTATATTTGTTATACAAAGTAGGGATGGGCCGAATTAGTGATTTGGCCGAATACCAAATACCGAATATTCGGCCGTCGAATAGTTAACTGGTCTTCGTTATAAACAAAGCACAGGTAGCATTCAAAGCAGACTTTAAAATGATTATGAGTTCAATACACATTATTAAAGATTTTAAAAATTATTTGGAGCATATATTTTTTGAAAATGGTAGCATTAGTTCAAACTTCAAAAATATTCGGTCATATTCGGCCTAAAAATTCCACGAAAAAAAAAACAAAGAAAAATGTATTTAATTACCAACTGTTCTTAAAGATCAGACCTCTATATTTAAGCATCTAAAAAAGTATTTCAGAAAGCTTTTCTAAATAAATAAGGGAAAAAATGAGTAAACTAAAATGATTTAGCATGGAATTGTATCACATAATTTTGTATTGTATTTAGTGTTTACATTTACCAAAATTAGCTGCAACATAATATATATCTGTATGAGAAATATTAATATCTGAAGGTATTCCAATACAAAAAATATAATTATATTTTGATAAATCTAGGCTTTTATCAGTGTACACACCAACAGAAAAATTGACTTATCTTTCTTAGAACAATTAAATTTGAAAAAACGAAAAGCTCTTTTAAGTAGTGAGAATTAGATTTCCTAACCTCTCCTAACAAGCCAGAAAATACTTTTCAGGACTAGATGTTTACTACATATACCAAATGTAATAAAGACTCATTTTCCAAATCTGGTAAAATTTCAGGAAAAAAAAGAAAGAGACTTATGTCTTTAAAAAAATTTTTGCTTCATAATCTCTGTACAGAAAAAACTTAGTGTTATGATTTTCACAATTGCAAAGATTACAAAGAATATGTTTGAAATATTATGTAGGGAAATTAACAATGCTATTTTTATATTTTAAATTCTCATATTCAATTTTTTAAAAATAAAAGATCGGGAAATAAGCATATTTCAATCACACAATTCCATTTTTATACATACAGTGAACTCTCACTTATGCACCGCCTCATTTATACGCCTTTTTCACTTATATGACGATTATCAGTGGTCCCTGCACATTCCATAGTAATATAATGATAATTTCATTCGTTTATGCGTCACTCTAAAGATAAATATTTCACTTATGCACCGAATTTTTCATAAAATGCAAACTTTTTTTTTTTATTTTCCTACAAAATGAGCATGTTTCTTCACTTTCCTCTTTAATTTTTCGCTTTTATTGTTCACGGAAAGCAATTTTTATACATGAACAAAAATTTGGAGAGGGACAAATAGCTGTTATGGATCGTTTTAAAGGGACCAGTTTGTGATTAGGTATGCTACTATTTTTGTTTTATCCTTATCATTGTAGTTACGTTACAGTAGTTGCCAAACTGTAGTAATATAACCATTTTCTATTGAAATTCTTATTCATGCTATCATTAGAACTTATGTTGCATTTTAGACTTTTAAATAAGCTTTTTCACAAAAATAAAATACATATTTTGCACAGTATTTGGCAAAGGCCGAATAGTAAAATAGGTATTCGGCCGAAGCTGAATATTTGGCGGACGGGCCGAATAGGCGAATAGTCATTGCATCACTAATACAAAGGACCCATTTAATGGATGATATAAATGGGAGAAATGAATTTCCCTAATTTTGCTTTTGCTGTTTATGACTATTTTGAGGCTGACATAAAGATATTTTGGGAAGCGATACAGTAACATGGGTGTGGTAACTTTTCAGAAGTCAAGGCACCAAAGTCATTCTAATAAGTCCATTAAATATAAAATTTGATAAATAAAAACCAAAATTCTACTATTTTAGAAGACAAACCAAATACATTTTGAAAACCTGCTAAATTATACTAACACTTAACTTAAAATGTGAAATAGTTTTCCAACCTCTTTATGTATCGTCAAACTCGCATCGTCAAACTCGTTACCTTAGCCCAACATTACAACATTACTTTAATTTTTTGAGGTATATATATGTATTGTTCCCTTTCCAGCTCAAAAAAAAAAAAAAAAAAAATTATATATATATATATATATATATATATATATATATATTAGAAATTAATTGAGTACTTGAGTGGAGGAAATGCTCAACAAAAGCCTAAAATCCACAGTTCCATGCAAGTTTAGATTTGAAATTAATTTGTTAACTTTCTTGACAACTAACTTCATAAATATTTATTTTTGTTTCAGGCACGATTAAAAATTAGATAGGGGCTGCCTCTTCAGATTGGCTGTTTAGAGGACTTTCAATGTTATCTGATCTGTGAGTGGCTCTGAGCATAGGCACATTTATTAAATTTTATGTTACATAGATATAATTTTAACAGGCTCTTAAAAAATTTCCTTTTGAATTACTTTCTTTTTTCTCTTCATACTGTAAATGTACTGTAGCAAATGTGCAAATATTTGCTGAAATATAAAATCTCAGTAAGTCAATATCCACTGAAGTCGACATACTCACTAGAAGCGTCGGGTTTCTTAGATTTTACTGAAATTCGAAATTATTTTATTGATATATTTTGATGTTTTTAGGCAGTCAGATCACCAGCATTCAAGGCGTTTCACACATTCATTGAATATTACATCGGTTCGAACACTTTATAAGATCTTCCTTTGAAGAAACAGTGCATCATGCAGTGGATTCCTGCGCACGTTGGCATTACTGAAAACGAGATAGCAGATACTTTGGCAAAAGAAGCAAGACAATTAAATACCAACAGAGTTACTAAAATCACTCTAAGCGATATTAATTCGGTGGCTAGAGCAAAATTAACTGATAGGAAAATCAAAATAAAATTCCAAATTCCAGAAATCAGTACCAATAGAACCCTCACATGTACTTTAACAAGACTTAGGACAGGATACTTCAGGGGGATGAAGATACATGAAGACGGGACAAGGACGTATTGCCTCTGCAAAAATTGCCTAGACACAGAACTAAGCCCCGAGCACCTTTTCAACTGTCCCGCTATCCTGGTGAAATTACAACAAATAAGTGACAATCCGTGGCCAGACTTATATGAAGAAAATTGTCTTTGTATGTCTGATGCTGTACCAGGGGTCAATCCAGAATATTTGATCAAGGTCCTGTTCTGGAATTTTGTGAAAAATAGTTTGAAATTTTGTGAAAACTAATTTGTAATTTTGTAAAAAATAGTTATGTCAAGGAATATTAACAATCGTTGTTTAAACTCGGATGTCTGTGAAGAGTCCGTTTTAGAGCGTGGGATTTTTCTGAAAGGTCCATTTTTGAGTTTCTGAATTTTGTGAAGGGTCCATTTTTGAGTGACTGAATTTTGTGAAGTGTCCTTTAACTGACCTAATTTCTCTCTAGATTGGCCCCTGCGTACATAGGACCTTTGGTCCTATTTAATTCTCTACTTGTGACACGAAACCAACCAACCAACCATTGGTTCAAAAATGAGAGGTTAGTATTTGAGGTAAGAACTGTTTTGAAGGAAGTCTACCTTATCACTTAAAGTGTTCTCAAGAGTATCAGACTCACTGCGATGTCTCAAACTTTTGTCTTTCATTGGAGTCACAAAGCTATCCCACAAACTCAAAGATGATTTCACAGCTGATGCAGGAGAGCCTGAAAGTAGAGTTACCGTCTTATTATTTGCACATCTCTTCCATTTTGTAGTGACACATCCTGTAAACTTAACTTTTTCTGACACTGATTTAATTTTTCAAGAGAACATTTTTTCTGTCAACATATTTTACCATTTGAGGTTACAAAATAAATAAATAAGCAGCTGTGAATACAAAATATATATTGTTGCCTCAAAGCAGCAGTGGAATATCTTACTGTTATTCCTGAGATCATATATCTTACTAGCTTATTACCCGGCTGATTATTAATACAACAAAGCTCTAAAAAAATTATTTGAATGAATTCTATCCACATGGGCATATAAAAATTGCATAAATCTGTCTTTTATTACAAACTCTGAAAATAACTAAAATATTACAGAAAGTTAAGCGTTTACAGAAAAATAACATCAACAAACGGCGAAATTTTTAACTTATTTCATGCTAAAATGAAATACGTGAGCCTTAAGTTGATAATTCATCTGTTAATCGTAATCTTTGTTGGAAAATACTCCTATTTAAATGTGTTAAATGTTAGCCATTTATATGCTTAAAGGCTTATCTCTATTACTCTACATTAAATTGAATGAAACTGCCATTTTAAGACAAATTTTGAATTTTGAGCTTTTTGAATTTTTTTAAATTTCAAAACTCTGCCTATGTGAATTCTAGTGCATCAAGGAACCTCTGTGCCAAGTTAGATGAAAATATATATACATACAAATATATATACATACATCTATTTATATACATGTATATATAGATTATTGCGCTAAGACAATTGTATATGAAGATACTAAAAGCTCTGAAAATTTGAAAACTAAAACCAATCAGCAATTTTCCTCCCATCATTTTTTCAGGGGTCTGTCCAGGATTTTTCACAAGGTCCGTTTTTTGTGAAAAACTAAATAATTTTGTAAAAAATCAAATAATTTTGTGAACACTCAAATAATTTTGCAAAAAAAAAAAAAAAAAAAAGAATTTATTCCAGTAAGATATCTGGGGGGTGGGAGAGAGGCGCAAATTACACCATTGAAATTTTTAGGTGGGTGTTTGTGTGGTCTCCTGATGTATCAATCTCTTTTTCCACTCCACATTATGTTAAATTATCCTAAATATAAACTGAAGATGAAGTTTTACAATACCTTTATGCTAGTGATGTAGAGAAAATTACAATGTTAAGGAGGCACTATCTATCCTTGCTTATTTGTGCCTCCTTAACGTTGTAATTTTCTCTACATAAACTGAAGATGTTTGAAATCTTGTAACAATTGAAACGAAAATAAAATTTAGACATCAATTCAGTATTTCACTTTCTGACACAAGCCACTCTTAAAAAAACACGAGATTTTGTTTTAAATTTTTGAATTTAATAAAAAATATAAATAAATTTCATTTATTTTCCTCTTAAAAAGCATAGTAAACATTAAAAATGCAAAAAATCCGATTACAGTACTGGATGTAAAGAGATTGTAATTTTCAAAATGATGGCACCAAAAGCATAAAAACGGCATATAAAAGACTTTATTTTGGTAAAATTACTTGACAATTGCATTTTAATGGTCTATGACAGTGGTTCTCAACCTTTTTACAGCTACCATCCCCTTTAGGATTGAAAATTTTTTCAACGCCCCCTTTGAGAACGGGTGTAAAACTCTGAAGAGGAGGGGAGGTGAAGCAATTTTTTGGACTGGTTTAACTCTATAATTTTGCCCAAACAGATTTTTGGAAAATGACTATAGAGCAGAAAAACTTATGCTGAATGTTGGTTCTTTTCCTTTATATAATATTAAAAAAAAAAAATAATTAAATAAAAAAACGAGCATTTTTTTCCCTCTGAAAAGCTGTGTCAGAGTGATAATCAAGCACCCAGAATGGAACTATCAAATGAGTGAACAATTTTTGAGGTAAATGAGAACAACACTGTTTGAAACAAAAATGCACCGTTTTCAACATTTTTATTTGAAAACAACTATATTTTAAAAACTACACTACGTTCAAGTAGTTCCTTGACCAGTCTGATTCTAAATATTGTGCAGTGTTGTTCTTACAGGAGTCAAAGCAGGGAAAAAAATATATAGGAGTTAAGGAAAAAATATAGGAGTTTCAAAAATATATGTAAAGGAATTCCAAAGAAAATATACATGGCGAATTATATCGGAATTTCGAGACATAGAATACTAATATGTTTTGCAACACATGTTAAAAAAAAAAAAAAGCACCATTCTCAGTAAGATTCTACATTGTATAAAATTATAGTAATGTAACGTTAACTAGGGAGTCTCTTTTAATGATTTTTCAAAATTGAAGTTATTTTAAGGCTAAGTTTAACAATGTTAGAGAGTCAAAGCTTTTCCCAGCGTTCTCTGAAATTGAAGTATAAAAAACGCAAATTTAAACCCTGAACATAACGATTGTTAGCTATCTTTGGTGTTGCTAGGGGGATGCTTTAACGGCACAAAGAGTTTGTCAAGTCAGGTGGCTCTCATCTAGACATTTTTAGAAACTGACCTCGTAAAAAATGCTATTTTAGGCTTTGTTTGGTCACGATAGGAGAAGAGGCGAGTAGTTTGAGATTCCCTCCCTTCATCGAAAAAATTTCAAATAGACATCAATAAGACACATTTTTTGTCTATTTCAGGGGTCGTAACTGTTTCAGGTAGTTATGCTGTGGAAGGGGACACCCACCTCAAAAACCTTTTTGAAATTCAAGTGCTATTGGCAAATTTTATTCTATCCTTCATGACATTAGGAGAAAGATCTGTGTTCGGGAGATAACCCAAGAAAATAAACGTTAAAGCTATAACGACACAAAAACAGAAGATTTCGTGCCGCCCCTGCCCAAAACATGTCCTTACAAGCACATTTCAAAATTTACCCACTGCCCCCTTACCGCCCAAAATATGTCCACCGCCCCCCTGCCACCCAAAATATGTTCACTGCCCCTCACCATCTTCCCACCACTCACCGGGGGGGGAGGGGGGGCGGTAGCGCCCCCGTTGAGAACCGCTGGTCTATGATAAACATATTATTAATATCTATTGACACAATGAATTCAAAAATAAAATAAAATGATCCATTCAGCATTTAATTTTTAGGCTCAGAAAAGAAATTTATTTTCTTTAAAAAATTTTAATAATGGTCTGAACAAAAAATAAAGAATATTGATGTATTTGCCTCCTAACAGTAAATCGCTTGAAAAATGAGTAAAATTCAATTCTCATATCGGATGCAAAGAAATTGCACTTTTCAAAATGATAGCATTAAAAGTATAAAAACTATAAATAAAATAATTTATTTACTGTATTTTTTGCCGCATAAGACGCACTTTTTCTCCCCAAAATCGGGGGGGGGGGGGGGGGGGAGTACCTGCGTCTTATACACTGGCACTTTTTATTCGTTTTTTCTAGATTTGCCTCCTTTAAAATTGGGTACGTCTTATATGCCGGTGCGTCTTATACGGTAAGTCAAATAATTTTAGAATTTTGTTTCATCAGGTGTATGTGATGAATGTTGTCAATAATCACCGACATATTCGCCAAAAATTTGAAGGAAAAAATACGGAAGTAGGGAGATGTAGCAAAATGGACAATATCAAACTATCAATATTAACAGACGAAAAATACATTAATTCCTGTACATAACTAAAACACCACCCCTGTAAGAATTTAAAAAAAAAATCAAGATAACTTTCTGCCAATGTAAGGTTGAAGCATCGCCCAAAAGACGCTAGATGGCGATAATTTTTAAAAGCTGGTAACTATCAGAAACAATCCCATTTTTTCTTCAACCTAACTCTCTGTTTGCAATTCTAAGTTCAATTTGCTGATATATGCTAGAATTATTTTCTCAATATCTTACTATTTCTTTGAAAATTGCTTCCTCTGGATGGGGTTCGAAAGGTGTCCATTGAGTTCACCGTAGATGACGCATTCAAGAGGCTGCAATCAATCTAAAAATAACGTAATTGAAAAAATGAATAAATAAATAATAATAAATTACAAGATATGCACAACAAATATTTCAGAAGATAATTTTAAAAAATAATTTTATTAATGCTGAAGAACATAAGGAATGTAATAATATGCTTGCTTCAGGTTTCTGTTAACGAATCATGCATATTTTTTTTTGACTTTACACATAGTGATGTGGTAGAAAAACAAATTAGGGGAATGCATTTCTTTTTACAGGATAGATTCAAGGTCGAGTGGACAGTTGACTTAATTGATTGAAAACCTGTAGCACATACAAGTATAATATCAATGATAGTAAGATGTTTTTCAACTATGCAGACTTCATTTGCAGAGTCAAGTAAATTAAAATTTACTTAATACCGATGCCGCAATGTATTCTGCATTTCTTTAGAATATTCTATTTTGGGGAATTGTCGTAAATTCATTGTTATCCGTGCATAATTGATTTTTAAAAAAATTGTAATCTAAAAGGCATAAAATATTCTGCATCATACATGTTTAACTCAATAGAATTACAATTGGTGTAAGTGAAAATATTGAAGAGTTGATAATGATGAAATGAAAAATGTGTATCACAGTAAATTGACAACCTAATACAGCGACAGCTTACACCTTTGAAATACACAATAACCAACAGAATTTTATTTTAGTTACTTTTGCTTTGAGTTCTTGAATAATTGCTTCTTGCTGTAAATTTTTCTCCCTTAAGGCTTTTATCTCATTCGACAAGGTTGCAGAAACATCTCCTAAACCAATAAACAAGACTTTCATTAGGAGGCATTCTTTAAACACTGGTTGAACACAGGGAAATGTCTCGAATAAAAAAAGAACTAGCATATCTTGATTCAATAAAAATGACAATATATTTGATCAAATTCTACAAGAAAAAAGAAATAAGAGCTTGGGACATGAGCAAAGCTCACCATTTATACCATTCATAGTATTTTCTTTGTGGCTGCAATTGGATTTATCTTGCAGCACTTTTATTTGGCGTTCCAAATCAGAAACAACATCCGCATGTTTTCCTAACAAACTCTGCTCTCGTCTGAGCTTCTCTTCATTGGCTGATTCTCGCATATGCTGTAGATCTTCCAGGTCTTTCTCCATCTGCTGCAACTGGAATATTTTGAAAAGATTGAGCATGACCAAAAATGCCTAACATTTTCTGCAGTCAAACTGACAGAACTAAAGACTTATAAAGCTTAATTTCAAATAGATAATAAAACAAAAGAAATTATCCAAGTTGAAATAATATATACTAATGGAATTTTGTAAGCAACCAGTTTCATTCTACACTATTTCATATGTAAATAATGTTACTGTTTATTGGCACATAAAGATTGCAAATAAGGAAGGAACAGTTTTCGTTCTGTATATAGGAAAAATTTCCTGTAAAGAGGAAGTGCACAACTGTTGTACACCTTCCCTTTTGGTTGCGTTTGGATGTTCTAAAAAGGGCCTTTTACACATTTTTAAAAACAAATCAGATTTAATATCATAGATTGATGAGATGTCATAAATTGGAGACAAAAATGAAATTTCAAATTTTGTGTGTTAGGTGACATTGGCGATATTTTGCAATAAGCATTAAAATTGTCAGTGTTAAATTAATTTATGCATTAGAACAACATTTTAACAATAATATTGATGTTTCTAAAGCATATTGATTTTGGAACCCTCGGATGCTTAGCCCACATATCAATTGCTTTTCAAGTGTCTTCCACAGGCTCTGTGCTAAAGTCTATCAGATAACTAAATATTTAAAATTCATTCCAATGATATGGATGCTACAGCCACTGATTAATGCTATCATTTACTACAACCACAGAGTAATGCTGCTCTTTAGTAAGTATAATTATCAGAATTTAAGAAACTATTTCTTCACATAGAAAACATAGGCATTAAAAAATAAACATGGATGTTCATGGAAAACACTGCAAAGTATAGATGTTTTAATAAAAACATTAATGTTTTCCAAGGATCAATGGTAATTTTCCACTCCTATCACATTCTTAGCCCACATGACAATTTTTTTTCAAATATCTTCCAAAAGGTCTATGTACATATTGCAGCTTATTGATAGTTTCAAACAATCAGCCCTATTGAAAGCTAGAGTTATGAGATAATTCAATTACAAGATTGTCTCAAATTGCTGCTCACAAATACAAGTACTATTTAATCTATTTTTTTAAAAAAAACCTTGAAAATATGAAATTCCTTTGTGCTAAAAAGTAAAATATTGAAGTTTAAAAAACTCTCACAAAATACTTCATTGCAAACTCATGTTTCAGGGTCACAAGAAACTTTTTTTCCTCCCAATGCAAAAAGATGCGAGCTGAAGAACTTCTTGTCACTGTGAAACATGTGTCTGGATTTTTAATATTCTTTTTTATTTTTCAAAATCATGTTTTTAACGTTGGAAATCATACATTTGCAATGAAAACCTGTTTTCACCCCCCCCCCCCCAAAAAAAATAATAATAAAGGATTTCTTTAAAATTTAGCTTAAATTTTTGCAATGATGATGTACTTTGAAAAATTAAAGTCTGGTGAAAATAAGTGTTTTAGCGTACTTGACCACATATCCAATTCCTACTCAATTAGCAGGAATTTAGGAAAAGTAACTATCTGCAAGGCAACCTAATATGTAGGTGACCACAATATATATCTATCGTATAAGATCTGACCATATTAGGAAATAAGTTTCATTGGACTAAAATCTTTAAAAATGAGGACATCCAAATAGTATGGAAAAGTAAGTTTTTCCCAGGGTAGCTTAGATTGATATTAAAGTTTAAAGTTAAAGTCTCACCCGACTAGCCTGTTTCTTGGCTTGGCAAAGTTGGCCTTCCAGGTTGTTGATGCGTTGATCCCGGTTCTGCACCTCTGTCAGCAACTTCTGATTCTTCTGCTCATTGGACTTACACTGGTCGGCAAGGGACTGAATTTCCCGCTCCAATTGAGACACTTGCTGCTTTACGTCTTCCACCTATTAGAAACACTTTTTTAAATTTCATTTTTTAAATAATAATAGCATATGTAAGAAAAGAACTATATTTTAAGTAGTTAAACACTGACTGTTTTTGCGTTTGCGTCCCACCATCTTAGCAGGTTAAAATATGTTTGTTAGTGGTATCCTTTTTTCTTTTGTCAATTTTTAACTATTTTTGTAAAACTAAAATATTATAATAATAATAATTAGAGATGGAACAAAGCTTTGGCCTGGCCGAATCGTGATGGTGTGAATATTTATTTTACAACTATAATTAGATAAAATAATTTCCTTTAACTCTGATTCTCAGCCAGAGGTCGGGTAGACAGGTATCAATTAACACCAAAAATTTTACCTGTCTTTAGCGGTTTTTCCATGTGTATGTTAAAAAAATCTACACACTAAAAGTGAAAGAGAGAAATGAGAAGCTGAAAAAAAGAGAAAAGGAAAAAGAACAGCAGGATGGGGATATGGGGAGGGCACATAATGCTACACTTTAGATGAATTTTGTTACAAGTTTTGCAATTTTCTATTATTTATTTACTTTTATGCATACTGGAGTCTCAAAAATACTACTTTAAGTAACAGAAATTGATAGAATGAGCAAAAAATAACATAAACAGTCCTTTTTGTATGAAATTTTAACCACATTTAATTGCTAGAAATGATTTATTGACTTTTACCCCTGTTAAAGAATAATCTAGGTGCCATCATGGAACCTAGATTTCAATTCTTATTTCTACTTAAAAGAGGTCATTGCATCACTCTTATATCCATGCTGCTACAAGGTCAATCTATAGAACAATAAGAAAACACAACGAGAAAAAACACGGGGGACTTAATCAGGGAAAAAGACACACAAAATGAAAAATGTCCTGTTCTACTGCCGAATGTAGTCGGGACTAACGGCAGTATTTTTGCAATAGCACAGGGCTCCGTTAATTCCAGGTCCGTCATTTCAAGTTTTCCAGCGGGAGGGGTCAAAGGTGCAAAAACAATGTAATTTCGTTGGGAAACAACAATAAAGACGCCCACTTGTATGTAAATACATTGAAATTCTCAAAGCCGAGGGGGGGGCAATTGACCACCCTGAATTCCCTAAATGAAGGGGATGGTTAACTCTAAATCCGACCCTGGTGGTAACTGGCACCTGAGGGAGAAAAAAGAAAAAAGAGGAAGATGCTGTACGGATAATTCATCGGAACAGTAAGAGCGAATACTTCTCTTACGAAATATTTAGAGGGGGGGGGGGTGAAAAGCTCCACCTGTACCTTCAGAAAATTTGACCAGTGCCCCCCCAAAACTTTTGGTCACGCTACGCCTATGTATAGGACTAATCATGGACAGGGTTACTGTAATTTACATACCACAAATTCAGACACCTTTGATGAGGGTGGGATACCATTGTATTATTTTGTTTTCCCAGAGGAATTTCAGCTAGAAAATCATTGGCTGTTTTTATCTTTCACACATTTCACTCTATATAATATTTAAACAATGCACTTATATTTTTGCTTTAAATAATTTTAAACATCTTAGTTACACACTAGGGATGCACCGATAAGCAAATTGGCCGATTACCGATTACCGATTAATCGGCTGTTGATAATCGGCCGATTAATCGGCCAAGCCGATTAATGATCAGGATGATGGTTTTAATACTAACAATTTCACCATCACCAATTTTGACTTTCTTTTACAATTGTGATTTTAGAAATAGTAATCTGTTTATGAGAGAAAATATATATGCTATTTACTTATTTTTCCATTTTCCTAATTTCTCAAAAATAATTTCAAAAATTTTTCCTATTTCTTAAAACCAATTTCCATATTATTGTCAAAAATATTATATTAACACATTGTTTACTATGTTACTAGACATTAAAAAAAAATTAAAAGGGGGGGGGGGTGGAGGTTTGTGATGAGCATTCTAATTTAGGAGTGCATTTAATTGAAATAATTAAATATTAGTAGCCATTAAATTCAAGACTTTTATTCTTTGTGAAAATTAGAGGTTATCTAAAAGCACTGTGCTAAAAAGAAAAATATTGACACATGAAAAATGTTGCAACATTGTCTATGTGTACATTTATTCAAAATAAGAAAATTAATTTATTAGAAACTTTATATCAACTGTGATTATTATTATTAAAATTATTCATCATAGTTTCACTATGAAAGTATACTTTTAAAAATAGTATTAGAAAAAAAATTTCTGCCGATTAATCGGCACGATTTTGCCGATTATTAATAATCGGCAAAGTGGCCGATTATGACCGATTAATCGGTACTGCCGATTAATCGGTGCATCCCTATTACACACTAAATTAAAAAGTTACCAATTAGCCTCCTTTGTACCATTTTAGTTACTTTAATTGTTTTAAGTACCACAACAGTTTAGTTTAGTTTCTTAAAGTAATTTAATAATAAACTCAAAAATGAGACATGTATGAAGGTAAAAATTTGTTTAAGTCATCACTCTTGCAACTGCTCTTACAATTAGGTTGTGGTTCAGGCAATAATCTAAATCACACCCATAGATATTACAACATCAGACTTTGAGTTAGAATTTTCATCAGAATCGAACAAATTATCTGTTTTTAGGTTGAGAGGTCCTTCACTTGTAAATGGTTATTTATTTTCCCAAGTAGTTTTTTTCATACATTCTTAGTTCTTGCTTCTTGTTGTATCTCTTTATAGTGCAGAAGATTATAGAATAGATTATGTTAGCTTTTTCAATTTTTTTAATGGAAAAGAATGGAAGTTATATTGCAGTAAACTTAATTGGTGCATTTAAAATGCGCTAAGGGACAGTTGTCAATTTTTAAATTATACGAACATTGGAAAGTTATCTGTAATGACGAAAAGTAATAAAATTAATTTTATTTATAAAATACCAATTAATAACAAATGCAAAAAATAGTTTAAGAATTGATATTTTTTGTTCATCTATATAAAAACCTGCTTATTTAGCCTTGTTACTTAAATAACAAAAATATTTTTCAAGACCATGGTCCTTCATAACCTGTTTAATTTGTACAAAGCAGATAAGTAACCACCCCGTGCCAGGGCTAAGGCAGGCACGGGGCGGTTACTTACGGTTTGGTGAAACAATTTAATTTGTTTCGGCAAATACACAAACACTTCAATGCTTCTTTTTCCTTTGACAGAACAGATATAGATTGAGAATTTGAAATCATAAAATTTGTTATTGATTTGCTTCTCCTATTTCTCCTGCTATCACACTGCAAAAGGTTTTGCTTGCTCATTTTTTAAAAAGTCCACCAAATCTTTTATTAAAAAATATTACTAACTATGCATCATACAAAAGTATGCTTCAATGTTATCTATTATTTTATATTTTGATAAAAATTTAACGTTCATTTATTGATCACATTTCCCCCCAAAATACCCATTTTCTGAGTATTTATCCAATATCTATGTTCAATACCCAAAAAATATATACCTTCCCACTAGTCATTTACACAATTCACATCACTACGTATAATAATAGATAGACTATTAATATCTTGTTCAATCATTGCAAGGTATACTGCGCGTGAAAACAAACTATACTAGTCAGAAAATTCAAATTTTTCTGGGTGCACGCACTAAAAACATATTATGAATTAAAAATACGACAGAATACAATATTTTTTAAAAGTGACAAACCAAATTCTAAATCATGAGCTTCGTACATAGAATACACGAAAACGATTCAATTTCTTATAAAATTACAATAAATTTCATTAATAAAACAAAGCTACATAAAATGTTTTGACGTTTTCAACTAAACGCATAACTTACATTTTGTACAGCTTTTGCAATGCACAGTTTAAAACTCACAGGAACATATTTGGTGAAATGGTAATTACTCTATCAAATTCACAGAGGAAATTTACATTTACTTGCTAAGAAAATTAATACACCAAAAAACAAACTTTAACAAACATCGACCCCAGTCAAATTATGCACAATCTTCATCAGCTTTAGCGATTGGTTAAAATTTTTGAAACGATTTGTTGCCAAACGCAAGTTGTAAATTCAAAATAAGTTACAGCATGTATTTACGTAGCCTACGAAGATCGCGCGCTCCGCTTTACACCAGCCTGTAATTTTCCCTCAAAAAGCGAGGGACAGGGGCAAGGAATTTCGCCGCCAGATGTCGCGTTAGCAGTACCAAACAAAGAGCTTTTATAATGAAACTCTGCGGGATTTTGAGTGTCGGATTTCGTCGATTTTTCAAAAATTAGGGGCATTTTTTTTCAAAATTTCAACTCACTAGCATTGTAACAACTCAGGTTGATCTCCAAAAACTACTGAAAAGAAATTTTTTTGCTTGGAAATTAAATTAACGCTAGATGAACAAGACTCCGTCAGTAAGTTCGCTTCAGACAGATTAAAAAATGAACGAGATACTTTTGAAAAAGCAAAAAAAAAATATTTATTTTTTTATTACAACATTTTTCTAGCATTTTTAATCCTATGAAAAGTTATCAGCTGCCACTTAGCTGTTTCTGCATTTTGCTAAATGCATTTTAAAACTTTTTAAAACTTTAGGACGCAATAAAAATACTTTAAAAACTAATAATGAATCACAAAAAAATATTATTTTCCCATACATATACATGAGTGCAGCAGCAAAAAAGTTTTATGCCCTTTCACCCCATGATTTTTTTTTTTTAAGTAAGTTATTTTTAAAAAGTTATATTAATTTAATTCCGTTTTTAATATTTTTAATTTTATTTTTTAAAAAGAATTATGAATTTAAATTTAAAAAATTGTAAAAACATTTTATTCAGAGAAATAAAACTTGTTAAATAAAAAAATAAACGAAAATTAAAGAATAATGAAAATGAAAAAATCAATAAATAAAGATTTAAAAAATCATTAATTTTTAACTCTGAAATATGGGGGGGGGGGCATTAAGGATGGATCCTTTACTTTTGAAAGTGAGAGAGCAGTCATCCTCTTTATCCCCTGTACGAGCCGCCTATGCTTCGAATGTCCCCCGCCCCCAAAAAAAACCCCGATACCCCACCAGAAAGTGAAAGAGAAAATCTTTAAAGCTTTCCTCGTAACAGTTTAGGGGACGGCATTATTTTCCCTTGGCCCATCCGCCATCCCTCAAGCACCTCCGTAAACGAGACTCCCTCAAAATGATATAAAAAATGAACAAACAATTAAAACTAATATTAGCTTGCCTAAAAAATAGCAATAACGCAATCGGCGCCAGGAACACTCCCCCCCCCCCCGTTAGTACACCCCGTTAGTCCCACACTGAAATGAGTTCTTTCAAGGCCAAACATTTTTGTATCGGGGCACACAAGTAGGTGAATGAGGAGCAAAGTGAAATAGAGGGGCAAAGTGAAATGGTGAAATATTTTCAGTTTGCAGCGCCACGTTTCAAGCAATATTTTAACTAAGTTCCTGAACATTTTGTTGATTACTGTCAGGAACTAAATACTTCTGGAGATCAACGAAAAAACTATACAAGTGGTTTTTAGACTTTGATTCACTTATTGTAATATTCGGAGGTTTCGAAAAATATTTATTGTCATTAAAATTCTTGTATTTATCATTTTAAATGCTAATTAGGTTCTACTAATATCCAGTGCAGTACTTATTTAGTTCATATTAAGCATTTTTTGAATTTAAATGCTCAATGCAATTCGTCAAGATGCTCGCTGGGCAAAGTGGATGATGCAAAGTGAAATAGCTCATTTTGTTTACTTATTCATTAATGTTTTTTTTCTCACTCATTGTTTTACATTACTCTATTATTTGATTGATAAATATTTCATTCACATAAGATGTGTGAAAGTAAACATTATAAAATAACAAGAAACATATCGCTGTGGAAAATGACAAAATTTTAATCTCATGAATAAATTAAGAAAAAAAAAAGTGTGGCACTTAATATCTTAAACTAGCTTATATTTAAAAAGAGTGCAAGTTGCTCGGGATAAAAATCTTATGTGCTTTGCCCGTTGGCCCCGTTATCAATATTGTTGGTATTAGATAAAGATAAAAATACCATCGAATGAATCGGAATGAATTTCATATCAGTTTCAGAGAAGCCTTATCATTCAAAATTCTCATTTAGATTATTATTAAAACAAGCTGCGTGGCCTGGCGTTGCACGGGCTACCTTAGAAATGAAAGCGATGTCAAGTGACACATCCGCTTTCGGAAGAGCAACAAACTCGCCGCCACGGCGGCTCGCTATGGCCAGCGCCCTCTACACACAGTGAGAGTTGCCAAAACAATATTTTAATAAACGCCATGTCTCGAGAAAAGCGAATTTGAAGATTTTTTTAAATTTCTTCCGAATTCCTTTATCAAACCTTATGTTAATTAAAACTAATGAGGCCTGAAAAATTACGATCGATCGGTTCCTGGTTCGACATTTAGCTCATTGGCATTCAGGAGAAAGAAACAGGACATAGATACATAGAAATATACTCAGTTTTCAAAAAAGTAGAGTACTGTTCATAGCAACCGTATACAACTGTTCTCAGGAAATACTGGTTCGAATTAAAAATTCTTTTTGTGTTGAATAGCCCATTTAATCAGGAAGGCTTTACACTAGATAACATTGCACTGTATGTAAGAAGTTATTATTTTAGTTTAGAAATAATAATGGTCGAAAAGCACGAGCGGATTAGTTCCCATTCTCCTCGAGAGATGGCGTTCTTTGGAAGTATTGTTTCGGCAACTATGCGTAGAGGTCGCTGGCCGCAACGAGCCGCCGTGGCGGTGAGTTTTAACGGACTCCGTAAAAAATTAGTAATTATTGCAAAAGTTATTTCTGCGCAAAAAAAACATTGCTGAAATTTTAT
The DNA here is from genome assembly GCA_038373865.1 of Uloborus plumipes. Classification (NCBI taxonomy): domain Eukaryota; kingdom Metazoa; phylum Arthropoda; class Arachnida; order Araneae; family Uloboridae; genus Uloborus; species Uloborus plumipes. The sequence continues at coordinate 59,253 of JAXGGA010007639.1, forward strand.
TGAAAGTCACAAAAATGGAATACAAAATTTACATACAAGATGTCCCCATGATATTATCAGTATTATTTTTTTAATTTACCTTTAAAAAAACCTGAGTAAGGAATTTTTTTCAAGCTTGGACTAGCAAAAATAATGGATACCGGTCAATTTTTGTGCTGACCGGCAGCGGTTTACTGGACCGCTAGTTGTGAATTGCTGATTTAGAAAAACTGATTGCTGATTGATGACGTGTATATTCGTGAAATCTCATTTCACTTTTCAATAAAAAGATTTTTACTTTTTTAAAGGCACTTTCAGATAATTTCAATTCTATTTTTTCTCTAAAACAGAGAAGCAAGAAAATTTTAAAATTATGGATACAAAGCAAATTTTTTCAAAAGTGAAAGGGAGCTATATACTCAATTCATATTACATCGAAAAGCGACAAAAAACCATACGAACTGTAAAAAAAGATATTGATAAATCGATTATCTGTAGTAAAACACTCATTTTTGTGTAAGACAGATTTAAAAAATGTTTTTAAAGTGTGAATTTGCAAAAGAAGTATGTATCGCTTACACCTGATTTGGAGCTACAAGAGACGCCTTTATCAATACAGAAAGATGTTGTGTTGTGTATAAAAATTGTACGATTTCAGAATTTTTTTCAAACACATATATTTTTGTCTGAAAAACATAACTTAGTATTTTTAGTATGGATCTGACACCAACATGTATGACCTTGAGAGAGTTACTTTAAATTCGGAAAAAGAGACATTTTACTACCAAAAGACCCAGTGGTCGCACCCAAAACTGATATCGTCCGCCCTTAAATGATGAAAGCGCTCCCCCCCCCCTCCCCGGCCAGAGCAAAATGAGCCTACCTCGCTACAAAAGGGAGGGGGATTTAGAAAAAAAGGTCAAAACCGTCCTATAGATGGGGAGGAAAAGCGAAAGAAAACGGAAAAATTCAGTTGGACTTACTTTATCACAAAAGCCAGAGATCCCACCATTAGAGAGGTGGGCGAGGAATCATACCGCGGACTGCAACATAACAATTTTTAGCGCGATTGTTTTCAAGGGCTTCTCTTTTGGGAGAGGGAGTGGACAATCGCTTTTGCAAGGATGGCCGATCCCAGCAAAAGCGATGGCAAGTTGAAAATACTTTTAAACAAAATAATAATAATAATAATAACTTCATAAAAGCCCTTTTTCAAGTATTTGTATGCATGCGTACATTATAATAATATATGTAGAATATCATATTTATCCAGGGTCAATTTTTTCAATTGGCAGAGTAAGCAGTTCTAATGCAACAAATTTTTAAGTGATACCGAATTTTGCTTTAACCATAACTTTTTTTATTTATTTATTCTTGAGAATAAAATTTTGTCATTTTCCACAGCGATATATTTTTGTTATTTTATACATTCTTGACACTGTGAACGTTATAAAACAAAAAAAAAATCACTCTTCTACCGACAAAAAATTGACCGAGTTATGACGTTTTGAAAATCAAGATTTTGAAGGATTTCGCATACGTCCCTGAGCGATCTCTCGATGACGTCATGAAATCAATGCAAAATCTTGATTTTTCAAAACGTCATAACTCGGTCAATTTTTGTGGTAGAAGAGTGATTTTTTTTTAGTTTTAAACGTTACAGTGTCAAGAATGTTTTACTAAATATGATTGATAGGACTGGGGGGCTGTATAAAAATTTAAATTTCGTAACTCTTTCAAAATTTGATTTTTTGAAAAACATTGAATAGACCCAAAATTCCTTTCGTAATTTGGAGATTTTTTCCTAAATAAACTATATGCTTATCTCTAACGGTTTAGAAATTGAGCTATTGGTCCACGAATGGAGTGTGATCCACCCTGTATGTAAAGCTAGTTTAAGGTATTAAGTGCCACACTTTTTTTTTCTTAATTTATTCATGAGATTAAAATTTTGTCATTTTCAACAGCGATATGTTTCTTGTTATTTTATAATGTTTACTTTCACACATCTTATGTAAATGAAATATTTATCAATCAAATAATAGAGTAATGTAAAACAATGAGTGTGAAAAAAAACAAACATAAATGAATAAGTAAACAAAATGAGCTATTTCACTTTGCATCATCCACTTTGCCCAGCGAACATCTTGACGAATTGCTATTGAGCAGTATTAAATTCAAAAAATAATGGCTTAACATGAAC